>CM053269.1:101824045-101892100 GCA_028583415.1 Protea cynaroides | reverse complement strand
AACCTTTCTAGTATATACTGAGGTCGTATAGGTATGAAACGAGCTGTTTTTGTCAGACGGTCTACAATCACCCAAACTGCGTCAACTACTCGAGGAGTCAATGGTAGTCCTGTGACAAAGTCCATAGTGATGCAGTCCCATTTCCATGCTGGTTCCGGTAACGGCTGTAACAGTCCTACGGGTCTTTGTCGTTCAGCCTTTATTTTCTGACAATTTAAGCATTGAGACACGAACTTAGCTACATCTGCTTTCATTCCCCTCCACCAATATAGTTTCTTCAGATCATGATACATTTTTGTACTTCCAGGATGTATCGAATAGATGGTGGTATGGGCTTCTTTCATCAGTCGGTGTCTAATGTCCATACTCTCTGTTTCAGGTACACATATTCTTCCTTTGTATTTCAGTACTTTCTCGTCGTCCAAGGTGAACTCGGGGTTAGTCCTACCTTTCTCAATATCTTCTTGTACTGTTCTCAGATAAGGATCTGATTTGATAACTGTCTTCACTTCGTCCACTATATCCGGTATAATCTTCAATGCCGCGAACATATTTGAAAATCGATGAATAAACCCTTGGCTAGCTGATTCATCCGTTGTATCTATCACATACTGCTCATTGCTGTGATTGAATACTATTCCGTTGGTACACATTGTTGTAGTCGTGCTAAATTCTCCTTGAGATTTAACCACTGCTTTTCTACTTAATGCATCCGCTACTACGTTCGCTTTTCCCGGATGATACTGGATATCACAATTATAGTCTTTCAATAGTTCCAGCCATCATCTTTGTCTCATATTCAACTCCTTCTGATTAAATAAATAAGTAAGACTTTCATGGTCCGACTTAATCTGGAATTTATCTCCGTATAGGTAGTGTCTCCATATCTTGACAGCATGTACTACTGCCGCTAACTACAAATCATGAGTGGGGTAATTATTCTCATGTACCTTCAATTGTCTCGAGGTATAGGCAATCACTTGCTCTTCTTGCATAAGCACACATCCAAATCCCAATCTCGACGCATCGGTATATAAGGTAAATGTCTGTCCTGGGATCGGAATAGTCAAAATCATAGCGGATATCAATCTGGTCTTCAGTGTTTGAAAACTCTTTTCATACTTATCCGTCCATACAAATTTTTCTCCTTTCTTGGTTAAACTGGTAAGAGGTACGGCAATCCAAGAATAGTCTTCTACGAATCTCCGATAATAACCAGCTAGACCCAGAAAACTTCTAATTTCTAAAACGCTCTTTGGTGCTTCCCACATCACAATAGCCTTGATTTTGCTGGGGTCCACTTTGATTCCTTCGGCTGATACTACATGGCCTAGAAAGGCGACTTCACTTAGCCAAAACTCACACTTTGAAAATTTGGCGTATAACTTCTCTTTCCTTAAACGCTGTAGGGCTGCGTTTAGGTTCTTGACATGGGTTTCGTTGTCCTTGGAGTATACCAATATGTCATCAATAAATACTATAATCGACGTATCCAGCATATCGTGGAAAACTCGGTTCATAAGTTCCATGAACGTTGCCGGTGCATTAGTTAATCCGAATGACATTACTAAGAATTCATAATGTCTGTATCTTGTCCTGAAAGCTGTCTTCGAAATGTCACCTTCTTTAATCTTCAGCTGATGATAGCCCGATCGAAGATCGATCTTTGAAAATACTTTTGCTCCCTGTAACTGATAGAACAAGTCATCGATCCTAGGTAGTGGGTATCGATTCTTGATGGTCAGTTTATTCAACTCTCGATAGTCGATACATAATCGAACGCTACCATCCTTCTTCTTTACGAACAACACCGGTGCTCCCCATGGAGATATACTGGGTCTAATATAACCCTTATCCAGTAGTTCTTGTAATTGCACTTTTAATTCCTTCAGTTCAGTAGGAGCCATCCTATAAGGTGCTTTTGATACGGGTGCAGCTCCGGGTAGAAGGTCTATTACGAACTCTGTGGCTCGGTCGGGTGGTAATCCGGGTAGTTCCTCCGGAAATACATCGGGAAAATCTCGCACGACATCACTATCTTCCATTCATGGCACGTCCTTGGTTAGGTCGACCACTGATACTAGATATCCGACCGCCCCTTTCTCAAGGCACTTCTTAGCCTTAAATGCTGAGAGTATGAGCTTTCGTCTCCTGGGAAGTTTGGTTCCCGAGAAACTGAATTCTGCTCCTTCTTTATCTTTAAATGTTAGCTTCTTTTCGGCGCATAACAGATTTGCAGAATGCCGAGCTAACCATTCCATTCCCAAGATGACATCAAAGTCTGCCATCTCAAGTTGTATCAAGGTTACGTCCAAATTTCATCCATCCATACTATTTGGACATTGTTCGTAACACTCATCTCATACAACATCTAGCCCAAAGGGCTTGAACTAGCAAAATCTGGTATAAGGTCTTAAGAGTTTGTCTAGTTCCTTCATCTCTTATGATTTTCAAAGACTATTGCTAACAATCTCATATCTTGAGAAGTTCATTAGCTTATATTTCTTTTATCCTTGCTGTTCTTCCTTTAGATTTACTTTTAGGAATCTTTTACCTTGTCAAAATTCATACCGATATAACCATCCTCAACTCTACTTGAGTGCTATCTATTTCTTTACTGGCTACTCTTAATAGTTCCAACATTTCTCATGCACTCTTTTACAAACATGATTCATATCCATCCATTTAGCAATCTCAAAACAAATTCTCCATCACTTCATCTGAGTTCCATTGGCTATAGCATTTATTCTGAATCCAATCATCTTTCTTTCAATAATTCTATTATCACTAAACATTTTTATCATCAAAGGTCAGGGAGTGTATGAATCAAAATATTCATCCAAAAGTGATTCACTTCCTTTCATCGACTTAGCATAATGACAAACACTTGCTTTATCTAGTGAACCTAGGTTTAAAGAATCAGGAGTAAATCTGTAGTAATCTAACCGGCATCAAAAGATCATTAAGTTGCACGGTGGTCCAAATACATGCAATAGAGGTTTAACAATTCTTAACCTCATGGTTACAGGTTCTATTGAGTATATATAATGCCATTGGTCAAGGCACTATAGGAATAAATCTGGAGATGATTTTTGTACATCAATAAATCAGGTATAAATCAGTGGATGTACGCTCAACATGATTAAGCATTTAACTGTTCATTCAGTTCGTATCTCTGTTCATGTTTTCGATCATGAGAGTGGTTCAGATTGGTATAATCAGGACTTAGACTAAAGAAACAATATCTATAACTCCAATTGACAGGTTAAATCAAGAAGGTATCTTGTCAAGACACGCGAATTTAAAATCTGGTATGTGCATCCTCTATAATCATAAGAGTAAATCAATAATGCACCGCATCCTATATAAACATATCTATTTACATGGCCATTATCCTCTTATCTCTGTTTGGAGTTAGCCCGAGATCAATTCCTTTATCTCTACAGGGGTTTTGGCATTACTAGCCATTTTCCTTCTTCCTCTGTCTTACATCGAGTTCCACATCTTGTGAGTACTAACTCGGCATTTAATTTCTACTGTACAGATGCTTCCTTCTTGCTACTGTACAATATCCTCGTATACTTGGATAACTACCCAACTTATAGATAATACCCTACATTGTTTGTTTATTAGGATAATTTTTGGTCTTCTCTTTCTGTGTGAGTGTATATATATGGTTCCACCTTTTATATGTACATTATTATCTTGTTTAATTTTTGTCTCAACCAACACTGGTGCTTATGGTTTGTTGGTATTAAAACTTTTAATTTATTCTATCTCAGTTCACAATGGTCTTGAATGTGTGTCAGTTCGACGGGCAAGGCCTGAGATGCTCTGATACCAAGTTGTCACACCCCAATTTTGGTCTAACCAGAATGGTGTGATGAACCGCTAACAAACCAACGGTTCAACCAGGATCTCTGATAGCCTATCCCCGCGTTATCCAAACTTTCACAGATCCATAATCATAATCAGAGTAATACACAATAGCGGAAAATTTATAATAAAATGAACTGAGCAACTAAGATGATATCATTAATTTAATAGTAAATTATTCTATTTTCAACTGAGACATAAATATTTAAATACCAAATACATGTCTTTATAAATCTAATGAAAGAAACCTATAAAAATATCTAATCAAATACACACGAGTTGCACTCGCAAGAGGAGTCGTGTGTATCATCTTCAGCTCCAGCGTCCAATGCTGCTATATTCCCGTACACAGACGCGTTCATATAATCCTCAACTGTGTAACCTGCATCATCAACTAAAAATATTCGACGTCGAGGGGTGAGCACACAACACAGCTCAGTGAGTAGCCAGAACAATGCAACACTACATAAGCATGCACATCAATTTATATCTTTGGTCTGGTTTGAAGTTTGCAATATGCAATAGAAAGGTTGAGGTAGCCAAAGGTCGCGTTTATTGACTCCGCCTCTATACACGAGTGTGTGACGTGAACGTTACCCGAAGATCACGTTTATCGTCAACTCACATGCACCCAACCATGAACAATATATAACAAAGGTTACGTTTATTGCTATATAGTGCTATACCAACACGTAAGCCCCTGTTGGCGAGGGCTGCAAACTGGGCTCGCAACTAACCAATCCTAATGCCAAACAGTGTATCCAAGGCCTCACCCCAGCATCCCTCAGAATGTCCATAGAGATAGAGCTAAGGCCCCCCGGTAGAGTCAGAGACTACAAGGACCGAGACCACCTCCCTTGATACTCTACGACATAATAGTTCTGCTAAAGTAATGGCGATACGACGATGCTAATGCACAAGACTTGAGTTAGAGATAGAGCTAAAGTGCTGAGACCCGCCAAAGGTTAATGTTTATTGACGTTCTCATCACACCTCCCCTGATACTCGCTCGCATCAAACACATCAACCACACACATACAAGCACATGCCTATTCCTATCATCATCATCATCATCATGTTATAAACGATAAAGTTAATATGCATGAACAAGTAATAGAAATATTGGATGGCATGCTGTATGCACATTACAAACATATTCGCATAGAATCAAGCATAGCATAGGACTCAAAAATAGAAAACAGTTTATTATTAACCAATTTAGTTTGGAGTTAAGGTTCCTCACCTTAGCTTGCTAAAAGATACTTTTCCAAGCTTTAAAATCACCTTTATACAGTTATTATATTGCTAGAAGACCTAACATAGTCGATAGAATTTAACTAGAATTAATTCGGAATTTAAAAACCATTCTGTCCATTAAGGGTCGATGCTAGGGTCGATGCTAGGGTCGATGGGTCTATCGACCCTGCCCTCTTTCTGGACTTCCCGAATGCTGAGGGTCGATGGTCATAAGCACCTAGGGTCGGATGGCCTATCGACCCTGGGTGCGACCCTCGGTGCACTCTGGTCCAATTCCCACTTTTAAATCCATTCTTCGTGTTTGGGGTCCTATGGCTGGCTTCCTACATTCATTCAATATTCATTCCATGGTCTAGAACCATGTATAATCCATCTAAATAGTTTTCATGCATCCTCCTATGGTTTTCCATGAAAACCTAACCATAGCTTAATGGTTTGGGTTTCTTCGAGATCACATTCTTATTAATTACTACCCTAAGGTCTGTAGAAACTCAAAGAATTAGTATCCATACCTGAGAAGGTTAATCTTTCTCTGAAACTCTTCTCTTTTGGCTTAATTTCTCTTCCTTCCCTTTCTTCTTCCTCTTTCCTTCTCCTCTCTTTCTCTCAATTCGATTAGGGTTGTGAAAGGACTGAAAGTGGCTTAGGGACGTCTTTTAAATAGACTAGGAACATCCTAAATAAGTCCCATTGAGATTTGGAAAGAATCCAAATCGAAAAATATAGAAATTTCCTAATTTCTATATTCGGCAGAAACCGAGGGTCGATGGGAGGGTCGATGATCCCGTCGACCCTAGGGTCTTAAGCTGTCCGACCCTCCCTTCAAAACCGAGGGTCTGACTTTCTGTTTTTGGGAGGTCCGACCCTGCTTAGCTGGGTGTGAGACCTTCCCCTAATTTTAAATGTTTTTGGGTCGATTTTATACCTGGGATCTCGATCTCCTTCACGCCCTTGGTCCATTTGATTCGACCATGATGGGTAAACCTGGTTCAAGGTGGTGAGACTGGGTTAAATTGACACGGGTCTTACATGAGATTTTAAGCAATAATCTTTGAAAAACTAAGAGATTAAGGAGCTAGATGTGCTCTTAAGACCTTTATACCAGGTTTTGCTAGTTCAAGCCCTTTTGGATTAGATGTTGTATTGGATGAGTGTTATTAACAATGTTCGAATCATATGGATAGACAGAATTGGATGTAACCTAAATCGACTTGAGATGGCAGACTTTGACGTCATCTTGGGAATAGACTGGTTGTCTCAACACTCTACAAAGTTATTATGTGCATAGAAGAGGTTATCATTCAAGAATAAAGACGGCATATAATTTAGTTTTATTGGAAGCATGTTGCCTAAGAAGTGAAAGCTGATCCTCTCTATGCTAAAGGCGAAGAGATGCTTTGAGGAGAAAGAAGTTGGATATATGGTATCTGTGGTATACGTTACCAAAGAAGCACCACAGATGGAAGATATTGATTTGATGCATAAATTTCCTGATGTATTTCCAGGAGACTTACCTGGGTTACCATCTGATCATGCGACCGAGTTCGTTATCGACTTGTTACCAAGGACGATACTTGTGTCAAAGGCACATATAGAGTAGCTCTTATGGAATTGAAGGGATTGAGACTCAACTACGGGAGTTATTAGACTAAGGTCCTAATAGGCTAAGTATTGCATCACGGGGAGCGCCAATGCAATTCGTGAAGAAGAAGGACGGTAGTGTCAGATTATGTATAGACTACCGAGAACTAAACAAGCTCACGATCAAGAATCGATATCTACTACCTCAGATCGATTACTTGTTTAAACAGTTGCAAGGAGCAAAGGTAATTTCTAAGATTGATCTTCGATCAAGAAATCATCAGCTGAAGAATTGGGACAACGATATCTCGAAGATAGCTTCTAGAATCGGGATTGGATATTATGAGTTTCTGATTATGATGTTTGGATTAACCAATGCCCTTACATCTTTTATGGAGTTGATGAACTGGGTGTTTCATGACATATTGGACACATCGATCATAGTTTTCATAGATGATATTTCGGTTTATTCCAAGAATGAAGCAACTCATACAACGGATCTTAGAACAACTTCACAACAGTTGAGAAGGGAAAAACTTTATGCCAAGTCCAAAGATATATGAGACTTGATTAAACAAAGTGATCTTCTTAGATCACGTAACGTCATAAAAATGGATTAAAGTGGATCCTAGCAAGATTGAAACCATTGTGAAGTGGGAAGCACCGAAGAGCATTGTAGAAATTAGTAGTTTCCTAGGTCTAGCTGGGTATTATCGACGATTTATGGAAGACTATTCCAGAATTGTCGTACCTCTCACCAGTTTGACTAAGAATGGAGAAAAGTTTGTTTGGACTGATAAATGTGAGAAAAATTTTCCAAACATTGAAGGCTAGATTGATATCTGCTCTAATCTTGACTATTCCTATTCTAGGACAGCCATTTATCTTGTACACTGATGCATCTGGGTTGGGTTTAGGATGTGTACTTATGCAAGGAGAACAAGTAATTGCGTATGCCTCAAGACAACTGAAGACACATGAGAAGAACTATCCCACTCATGACTTGGAATTAGCAGCAGTAGTACATGCTGTCAAGATATGGAGACATTATTTGTATGAAGAGAAATTTCAGATTAAATCAGATCATAAGAGTCACACTTATCTTTTTAATCAGAAGGAGTTGAACATGAGACAAAGAAGATGGATAGAATTATTGAAGGACTATGATTGCGATATCCAGTATCATCCAGGAAAGACTAATGTAGTTGCTTATGCGCTAAGTAGAAAAGCAATGATAAAATCTCAAGGAGAGGTTAACACGACTACAACAATGTGTACTACAGGAAAAGTGTTCAATTACGGTAATGAGCAGTTCGTGATAGATGCACCAGGTGAATCAACCAACCAAGGGTTTATTCATCGGTTTTTAAATATGTTCGTAACATTGAAGATTGTACCTGATATAATTGATGAAGTGAAAGCCACTATTAAATCAGACCCTTATCTGAGAACGGTACAAGAAGACATCGAAAAAGGTAGGACGACTCCTGAGTTCACCTTGGACGATGAAAAGGTACTGAAGTACAAAAGAAGAGTATGTGTTCATGAAATAGAAAATTTGGACATTAGACACCGACTAATGAAGGAAGCTCACACCACCGCCTATTCGGTACATCCTGGAAGTACAAAGATGTATCATGATTTGAAGAAATTATATTGGTGGAGAGGAATGAAAGCAGATATAGCTAAACTTGTGTCTCAATGCCTAAATTGTCATAGGGTGAAGGCTGAAAGGCAAAGACTTACAGGACTGTTGCAGCCACTGCCAGAACCATCATGGAAATGGGACTGCATCACTATGGACTTCGTCACCGGGTTACCATTGACTCCTCGAGTAGTTGACGCGGTCTGGTTGATTGTAGATCGTTTGACTAAGACAGCTTGCTTTTAGCTATACGACCACAGTAGACCCTGGAGAGGTTAGCCAAGCTATATGTGGATAACATTATCAGATTACATGGTGTACCTGAAAGCATTGTGTCCGATAGAGACCCACACTTTACTTCAAAGTTTTGGAAAGGATTACAAAAGGCTATGGGTACAACGTTGAAGTTCAGTACTGCATTCTATCCTCAAACAGACGCACAGTCGGAGCCTACTATTCAGATTTTAGAAAACATGCTTCGAGCCTGTGTAATTGATTTTTTAGGATCATGGGATGAGAAACAACCATTGATCGAGTTCGCCTATAACAACAGCTATCCGGCTACTATACAGATGTCACCCTATGAAGCACTATATGGAAGGAAGTGTCGAACTCCTATGTTTTGAAATGAAGTTGGAGAATGTAGCATCGTTGGACCAAAATTTGTTGAAGAGACGTGTCGAGTAGTCAACATTATCAAGGAAAGAGTTAGAACGGCTCAGAATCATCAGAAATAGTATGCAGATACTCGACGCTGAGACCTTGAATTTATCGTAGGTGATGAGGTATTCTTGAAAGTATCACCTATGTGAGGTTTAAAACGATTCGGACAGAAAGGGAAGCTAAGTCCGAGATATGTCGGGCCATATGAGATTTTAGCCAAATGTGAAAAAGTGGCTTATCATTTAGCACTACCACCATCTATGTCAAGTGTGCATGACGTATTTCATATCTCATTATTAAAGAAGTACGTCAGAGATCCAACTCACGTTTTGACAGCGGATCCACCAGATCTAACTGATGATTTGACATTCAAAGTAGCACCAACTGAAATCACTAGTCGAAAGGTTCAACGTCTACGCAACCGTGACATATACTATGTTAAGGTCACCTGGAGGAGCCGAGATATAGAAGAGATCACATGGGAAGAAGAGAATGCTATGCGAAAGCAATATCCTTACCTTTTCGACTCGGAAGGTATGTACAAAATTTCGATGATGAAATTTTTAATAAGAGGGGAGGAGTTGTAAGACCTGTATCCAACTAACCGGTCTCCATAGTTTCTCCTGAAAAGGCTGGGTCATTCATCATCAGAATCACAGGGGGTAAGGGCTCTCTAGATTCTTTCTCTTTCCTAGCTAATAAGGAGAAGATGTTGGTTATAGTGCCCTTGGATCCAGCAGTGCAGGTCAAAATGTCAGTGGGTAGTCTTTCGTCCCCCGCTCTGGGAAGAGCTCTGGCTACGGTGGTGGTAGATTTGGTGAACTTCACCGGCACATTGAATCCTGATGGTACTCGGGCAGTTAAGTAGTTTCATGTGAAATACTCTTCTGGAGACCAACCAAAAATATGCTTAGTGGGTTCAGAGAACGACGCTCCAGGGGAACGAACATGCTAGACATGGCTATTTATAGAGGAAACTCTAAAAGAAATGGCCAATAATCAAATAAATAATGAAGCGGGAAGAAAGAGAACTTACTATGGGGGAGTTACGGAGAAGTGATAGATAGTAACGAAGAAGATAAAAAAGGATTTCCTCTGCTTCAGGGACTCGAGAGATCAAAAAATTAAAAGTGCTTCTCAGCTTCTTCGATGGGGCTTTATAGACACCATTCGACGGATTTGAAAAGGCTGGAATCCGAAGCTCATCATTACGAAGGATGTCAAATCTTCTTCCTTTGTCGTAATCAGCAAGGGAGATGGCACACCTTCGCTCGATGAATGGGTGGAACTTCTTCACATTTAATACTTCCTCATCGCATTGAATGTGATGCTTTAAAAGATGAAGATAGATCTGTGAGCTGATGTCATTTCTGTATAGATATAAAGACTGTGGCTTGACACAAATGGCTGCTTCGACACGTGGCATCCCCTCAGAGGTTGTCATTCTGAAACTGCTCACACCAAATCGTCGTGTGATCATGAAAGGCGGGATATTCAGAATACCTTTTAGAGTCCCCCAAAAGTTTTTGAATTCCCCCATGACAGTTACTTATTTTTAATGACTTCAAAATTGAGAGGGAACTGCTTCTGGATGAAATTTCCACAATTAGTGTTCAACCCAGTTCTCGCTCTTCATGATGTTCTCTCCCACAAGGTAAGTCGGTCACACTGACTTGCAACTCTCAAGTTGGGGTAAATGATGCATGAGTTGGACCCATTAAGGAGAAACCGCTTCTTTTAAGCCATGGTATTCTCCAAGTTGTCGCTTTGCAATTTGGAGGAAACAACTTAAGGAGGGCGACTTTAAATGGCTTAGGAAGTGTGGCTTCAAACTTCTTAGGTAGTGCGACTTCAAGCACTTTATGACTCACTATGGTGACATGGAACAAAATACACTAAGGTATCGAAATTGCTTCTTCGAACTTGATGAGTCCACAGAAGCAAGGGGCAGTTGTTGATGGTATTTTTCTCCTGGCTAATTGCAACATGACACGTGTCTGCCCGAAAATCGTAATGGGAAGATTACACATGCCCTGCCAAATGCCGCTCCAGGGCGTCCCAATAACAGTGAGAAGTAGCGTGTGAATGTTCATACTTGCAAAATCTCTGGGCCAATCTCTGGTTAATGCAGGGATTCTTATCGAGAACCAATTTGGGAAATTGGATTTAGATAGGGCTCTCCACCCGCGAAGGACATGCATGACGACCTATAAGGGTGGAGACGACGATCTTGCCTAGCTGTAGGATCTTCATCCTACGGCCACTTGAGATGATTTGATTGGCTCCAACAGTCATACTTACCTAGTTCAGTTCAGGCGAGGTCATAGCAGAGTCATACATTCTTGATCATCGGATGGCGTATTCGCTCAAGCTATAGGTGTGTCCTTTATATATACACTAGGTGATCACAGGTAAAGGCATCTGATTTTCTATCCTCTCTAAGGATACTCAGGGAACCAACCTCTCTAAGGAGCTTACCGTCTTCTTGTAAGCTCTATACTGATTGCTTTGTTACTGACTTGATTGTCAGAGTGGACACTAAACATCACCGTCCAGCTCCGATAACCTTCATCTTTATTTTGCAAGAAGTGGGACACTTCAGCTAGCCCAGTTTTGGCAGCAACACCAACAGCATTGGCTATAAGGATGTGCCTCAAGGAAACCTGAAGTAGGGAAACATTTCCCTTCTAAAACTCTGACCAATGGTTTGGGATCCTCTGTGGTGAGGCCACCTCTGTAGTGAGGATCCAGCCACTCAAAGTGGATCGACATGTATCCCGATGCACTGAGTTTTTCCCTGACCAATAATGCAGTTTCATTATGAAGTTCACGCCAACGCCAGTGTCAGTGCCAGCGCCAGCCCTAGTCCCAGCTCCAACCCTAACGAGTTAGGAAGGCCAAATTAAAACATTTTAGGTCTCAAAAAGCCTAGCCCTCCAGTTTTCTTGGTTTTTCACAAGTTCCACCGTTTAACCTAACTCAATTGTATTTAACTTCCCACCAAAAGCAATGGATGAGACTGTTTAGGAGGAACTAGTACCCAGAAGAATTAATTTGAGAATGAAACTAATAAAGAAAATTTAGATTCTTTTCGCATTGGCATATTTTTGGGGGAATTTGAATTTGAACAATCAAATTCGGATGCGAATGTGGTTATAATCCACTCTGTTTAAGTATCTGCATACAATGTAATTGTATGGGTTATGTCGCATATGAGAAGTAGAAAATAAATTTTTTGTGTTTTTTGATGATTGTTATTGTCCATACATTTAAAAAATAGTGTGGTGTATACTTTTTGGATTTAAATCCAAATTTAACAAGATAATCGGCTAAAAATCAAGTTTGAATTTGAATTTGAATTTGTTTTCAATACATCCGGTGATTTTCGGATCAGATTCCGTTATGGTAGTTGGTAAAGGAATAAAATTCGGATAGTAGCGTATTCAATTAGAATTCAATCCATTACATCTCTAGAATTAAAAACATGGGTAGAATCAATGTTCTAAATCCAAGTATAAGACACAATATTGATCGTTTCCAAAACCGATCCAGATCAGTTGGTATTGGTTGGATTTGGTTAGAAAAGCAATGTTTTGGAATCGGTCCCATCCCATGACATGGATTAGTTATTATTTTATTAAAAAAATAAACATTAGTTTTATATTCTTAATAATACAACATGGTAATCCTATACGTTGAAAGATTGACGCGTGGCATGAAATATTAAAAAATAATAGGGATTGGATCAAACATGATGGGTCAATCCGAACGATCAAGGACAATATTAGACCGATCATCAAAATCTGTAAAGAATTGATATTGGATTGGGATTGTCCATGTCCAAAACTGATACGAATCAACCAATGTGATATCAATTGCTTGAACCATGGGTAAAATGATTTAGATTGACCACATGCCAAGTTGCATACTTAAATTTCATGTTCGACCTAGTATCCAAACCCACATGTTGGATGAACTTCCTCCTAATTCTTTAGATTCAAAATCAATAGCCAGCTAGTTCCGATTTCATGCTCTCTCAAATCACCCTTTTGCTTGTCCTCTTTCGAAACTTCCTTGGCCTCACTCAAGGGCTTGGAGTAAACCCTTTCAGCAAGAGGAGGACTAGGGTTATGTGAAGACAGTGATGTCCACCCACGCAGAATGGACGGTGAATGATTTGGAGTCGCCACCTAGATTAAGGTCTAGGACCTAAAATGTAGCCTCATCTTGAGACAAGACTTCTATTGACTCATGACCCAACGTATCGGCTTTGGTCCATCAGAGAACGGGTAAGCGTTCAAGGTACAGTTTGGGAAGGTGTTAGGCACCCAAAACTGCCCGATCTGAAAATCGGCCACCTATGTGATTCTACTTTCCTTAGACTCTGTGGTTCTGACTGTTCATGGTCAATGGATGATGACTAAGGCTCATGGGGGATCCTATGCCAAGTTGCTAAGTTCTTCTAGCTTAAGTTCAGTCAAACATGTTCTCGAAGTAAGAAAACAAATAAAATAATATACAATGAATCGAACCAAAGATGGTTCGGTGATGGACTGAATCTGAGATGTCCAAAACGTCTCAAATTGCCTACGTATTCCAATCCTGGAAATCAAGTCCAAAAACGTAGTTCGAAACGGAAAGTGATTAAAGCTTATGGATGTGGATTATGATTAAGCTTTCTTAGATTCAATTTATTCAAGTTGAAGTTTATGCTTGATGGAGATTGAATCTAGAGATAGCCTAAATGGATCAAAGTGAACAAGGATATGGACACGGATATAGATATGGATATGGGGAACCTAAGGATACTAAGATGGGGTACCGTATTTGGAGAGTCCTCCAAGTTGCCTACGTATTCCAGAGGTCCTGAAAATCAGGTACAACGTAGTTCGTCACATGGATTGTACTCTCAGGGAGTGATGTATGTGTATACTCTCAGGGAGTCAGATTTGTACTCTCATGGAGTTAGGTTGTACTTTCAGGGAGTTGGATTTGTACTCTCAGGGAGTAAGGTCTGGGATAGTCTCACAAGACTAAGGTGCGTACTCGCAAGCACGACTTCAAGATAGAGCCTCACAAGGCTAAGGGGGGTGCGTGCTAGCAAGCACGACTTCAAGATAGAGCCTCGCAAGGCTAAGGGTGCGTACTCGCAAGTACGACTTCATGATAAAGACTCGCAAGGCTAAGGGAGGTGCATGCTCGCAAGCACGACTTCAAGATAGAGCCTCGCAAGGCTAAGGGTGCGCACTCGCAAGCACGACTTTGGGATTGAGCCTCGCAAGGCTAAGGGAGGTGCATGCTCGCAAGCACGACTTCAAGATAGAGCCTCGCAAGGCTAAGGGTGCGTACTCGCAAGCACGACTTCGGGATTGAGCCTCGCAAGGCTAAGGGGGTGTACTCGCAAGTACTACTTCATGATAGAGCCTCGCAAGGCTAAGGGTGCGTACTCGCAAGCACGACTTCGGGGTTGAGCCTCGTAAAGCTAAGGGTGCGTACTCGCAAGTACGACTTCATGATAGAGGGAGTTGGATTTGTACTCTCAGGGAGTAAGGTTTGTATTCTCAGGGAGTAGGGTTTGTACTCTTAGGGAGTGATGTTTGTACTCTCAGGGAGTGATGTTTGTACTCTCAGGGAGTGATGTATGAGGGCACATTGATTGATGTGTGGAACCGTATCTGGGAGTTTCCCAAACTACCTACGTATCTCAGGGTATTGACCTGAGAATCAGGATCCGCGTAGTTCAAAATGGCACTGTTCATTGGGTGACCCACTTGGGTCAGAATATGGGCGGTCCAGCTGGACCGAAAGATAATCCTAGATGATCTGTGGTTGGATTCACATTACACCTATCTAGATTCTGCATCCTAGGGGAAATGAACTGAGGGGTAGGGATCGTCCTAAACTACCCTTGTCACTTACAACCCTGATTTTGGAATTGTTGGGCTAGGCTTCATGATTCTTGATTAAGAATTTTATCATTGTTCCATTATTACCCTTCCCATGAATGTGGGTGCCTACATGCACGTCCCCACACCTAGGAGTGTCTTCTATCAGTGTAAATGCACGGCAATTCGACTAGGGTGTCGCAAAAAGTAAGTTCTTGTCGACATAAACATCATTCAAGCATAGCATACAGCAGCAGATCAGCATGGCAGTGTGCACAAAGCTAACATTGTAAGCATTCCAAACATGTTAGTACATAATATGACAGCGTAATCAAGGGAACATGATAGATGCATGGATATAACAACATAGACAATATCAGATCCTCAATCTAATGGTTATATCTCTTCAAAAAATGATGATCATGATCAACACTTAGATTTCATCAAAGCAGGCAAGATCAACGGCTCAAATCTCATCAAATAGTTATAATCATGATCAATGACTCATATCTCAACAAAATAGCTATGATCTATGGCTTAGATCTCCTATCATGATCAGACTAAGAAATCAATAGCTCAGATTCGTCTGAATCAATTATGATCCGGATTCAACAATCTACATCTCTCAAAATACCCACGATGACAATCCAACGGTTCAAATTACTCAAGATCATAATCTAACCGTTCAGATTCATAAAAAAATAATCATGATCAAGATTTAACGGTTCAAATCACTCAAAATTACTCACAATGAAAATTCAACGGTTCAAATCATTCAAGATCTTAATCCAACCATTCAGATTCCTTTGAAACACCCACAATGAGGATCCAACGTTAAAATAATTTAAAATCACTCACAATAAAGATCCAACGGTTGAAATTATTCAAAATCACTCACAGTGAAGATCTAAAGGTTGAAATCAATTGAAATGATAATCTAATGGTTTAGATCATTTAAATCACTCACAGTGAAGATATAACAGTCCAAATCAATATCCAATGGCCTATACTTCATCACCTCCTATACTTCATCACCTGAAAATTACTCACAATGAAGATCCAACGATTGAAATCATTCAAGATCAAAATCCCACAATGAAGATCCAACGTTGAAATAAATTCAAGATCACTCACAATAAATATCCAATGGTTGAAATCATTCAAAATCATTCATGGTGAAGATCTAACGGTTGAAATCATTTGAAATGATAATCTAATGCTTTAGATCATTTAAATCACTCATGATGTTGATCCAACGGTCCAAATTAACATCCAATGGCCCATATTTCATCACATCAAAATTTATAATCAATGGGCTAGATTTAAATTATCCAAGATTGATGGCCAATATTAAATCACATCAAACATGAACATCATGGTATTGACACACATGCCATATAGCATTTGAAGGTCATGATTATCGAAATAGGCATATTTAGATAATTTTTTTTTTGATTATTTGAGCTTCATGAATGCTATCAAAATAAGGTTTGAGGTACCAACCTTGTCCCCAACAATGGGGTGGAGCCTTTGATGATGGTTGGAGACGATCGATGACAAGCTTTCCCTCTTTCTTTCCTCCTTTCCTCCTTTCCTTTCTCTCTTTTGCTCAATCTCCCCTCTTGATTCCAATATCTCTTCTCTCTCCCTTTCTTTTTTTTCTAACTCACTTCTGTTCTCCCTTTTTTTTTTTCTAGCCTTTCTCCCTCTTTCTTTTCTCCCTCCCCTTTTTTTTTAATCTCTCAAGTGGTTAGATGGGTGCGCCTTTTATAGATGGCCCTTGGTTGCTTGAGCATGGCTCAAGAAGATGATGTATGATGGAGTTGGGCTCAAGGAAGTGAGGTCATGGGATGGGAAAGGTGTTGGGCTCAAGAAAGAGGTGACTTGAGGGAGTTGGTAGGTGTCAAATGGAGGTGGTTTAGGGTAGCTAAGGGACTAATTATAGGTTTTGGGGGATGGCTAAAGTGGAAGGCTCAAGAAGATGAGGTGATGGGTTATGACTCAAGATGTGGAAGGGATTTAGGGGCATGGAGGTTGAGGGATTTAAGGGCATGGAGGTTCAAGAAGTGGAGGGATTTATGGCTCAAGAGGTGGAGGGATTTAGGGGCATGGAGGTTCAAGAAGGAGTTGTCATGGTGGGGCTCAAGAAGGAGGGGGAAAAGGGTTCAAGGAGGAGGTGTCATGGTGGAGGGATGGCTCAAGAAGGAGTTGTCATGGTGGGGCTCAAGAAGGCGGGGGAAAGGGTTCAAGGAGGAGGTGTCATGGTGGAGGGATGGCTCAAGAAGGAGGGGGAAAAGGGTTCAAGCCACCTCCACCTTTCCCCCTCTTCCTCTTCTTCTCTCTCTTCCTCTTTCTCTCTCTTCCCATTCCCTCTTGGCCGAACACACACACACACACACACACACACACACACACACACACACACACACACACACACACACACACACACACACATACACACACACACACACACACATACATATATATATTAAACTTCTTCTTCTCTCTTCCCATTCTCTCTCTCTCTTCCTCTCTCTCTCTCTTCCCATTCTCTCTTGACCGAACACACACACACACACACACACACACACACACACACACACACACACACACACATATATATATATATATATATATATATATATATATATATATATATATATATAAAACTTCTTCTTCTCTCTTCCCATTCTCTCTCTCTCTTCCTCTCTCTCTCTCTCCTCTCTCTCTCTCTTGACCGAACATATATGTATATATATATATATATATATATATATATATATATATATATATATATATATATATATATATATATATATATATATATATATATATATATATAAATATATATATATATATATACATACATATATGTATGTATTCGGTTTTTTCTTTTCTCTTCCCATTCTCTCGCTCTCTCTCCTCTCTCTCTTATCGGGTTCTTCCTTTTATTCGGATTCATGGCCGAATATATATATATATATATATATATATATATATATATATATATATATATATAATATAACGTATAAAATATATATTATACAATATATAAATGTATATATATAACACATACATAAAGTGCATACACATGGGCCGACCCGACTCGGTCTGGACCGGTCTGGGTTGGGTCAGGCTGGACTGATTGAGTTCGACGGGATTGGACTAAATTGGGCTTGAGCTGGGTTGGGCTGAGTAAGAATGGACTGGATCGGTTTCTCTCTCTATTATGGTTCCTCTCAGCTTGCAATTCCACATGAAAAATTTTGATGGCTTATGTCTCCGATTTTCCACGTTGACTTTGAAGAGGACGGACAAAGGAGCACACTGGTGCTCGAATTACCTGATTCGGATGTCAGATGGATAAAATATGAAGAATTGAAGCTTTGACGATAATTCAGCTTGCAACTTTGCATGGGACCCACAGGCGGCTTCTGCCCAAAATTCTTTACGTCCGCTTTGAAGAGGACGGAGAATGGAGCACAGTGACACTTAAATTGTTTGATTCGGGCTTCGGATGATAAAGATATGAAGAATTGGAGTTTCGACGATAATCCTACCGGCAACTTTGCATGGGACCCGCTGGCGGCTTCTGCCCAAAATTCTTTACGTCCATTTTGAAGAGGACAAACAATGGAGCACAGTGGCACCTGAATCGTCTGATTCGGACGATCAAGATATGGTCGAATGAAGTCCGATCGATTTTAATCATGATAATTTGCCCAATAAATACTTAATTTATGATAATTTATAGAAAAACCCTTGGATTTAATAAGTCAATTTCAATCCGACTAAAATCACGACATCTTCTTCGTTTGATATCGGAATTGAGTGATTCTGGTATCATTTCGAAGGTATTTTCATGACCTTGCTGTAGGTCCCACCAAAATCAGTTTTGAAATCACCGCTTAGCGTCCAAACCTTGAATTGACCCGCAACCCTTCTGAATATACCCACCAAGACTCTTGTACATTGGGGACATTCTGGCTCAGCCTAGAACACCATAGAGAGCGTACAAGAATTGATCGACTATTGGTTTGAAAGAGTTTCACTCGCCTCTCCTGTACTTTCCAAATTTTCATCCCCCTCTGCTCTCTTACACCAGTAAAGTTTTGTTTGGCTGGGGATGGCAAAAATGGGGTGCTTACAGATACCCCTCTTTATCCGAGATTGTATCAATTGAGGGTAAAGATAAAAGAAGCACATTTTTGCCACTCATAACGGAGAGAGACGAAACCTTCTTGAACATGTGGGCCATCTGTACCTCAGCACCGAATAGCCACTTTTGACAAACTTGGGCACATGCTTTATTATCACCATTTGGAGAAAGCATACCAGTGGACCTCCCTTAGAAAAAAAATTATCTTCAGCAAGTTCTTTGTGCCAACTCCACTCCCTCGATGCCTTATCCATCATGGCCATTCTGTCTGACAAGTAGAAGTTCTTAAACACTCACTGGAACGACTTAGAGAAAATCCTGATTCACAACAGAATTGGTAGGGGAATCATTGAAACTTTCTTACCTTATAGACACATTGAAAACCTTAGTGAGTTGTGCATGAAATGCACATATGTATGACCTTGTCTGAGCCTAAGTCTCTAAATCCAAAGATAAGTGACAGAAGACAAAGGCCTAAAGTGGCTGATATGAAGCTATCCAGATGGATTTCCCATCAGGAGGATCTTTTGGTTGTTTATGTGGAATGGTCGATCCCTCCGAAGAGATACCATTTTATGGGCTTGAGAATGAAGGGCTCTTTGGAACCTTTGGAGGCCGTTGAATGTAATGAACGTCAGATGAGAGTTCCAGCCAGATTATCATTAGAATTTTTTCAGAATGACACACCCACTAGGGTTGATATCAAAAGATATGAAATATGGGCTTGTTATGCGACTCTTGGGAAATCCATTGGATAGATGAACGGATGAAAGAGTCCAGTCAGAAAGTAGGAAGTTTTTCCTTTAATAATGACAAAATGATGGAACCAATCCTGAGTAGTAGGGTGTAATAGCTTCTTTAGAGAATTCAGCCCAAACCTGTCGTGAAGTTCATCCAAAACGATCGACTTTCATGACCAACTGTACCCTTTTTTTTTTTTTTGGAGGGTGAAGAGGTCAAACATGATACTGCTTCAACTGATCGAGGTTGGTCAGATATTGTAGCTCTTCACCGTCCAGATCTATCAGACGAACTGCCTTTCCTTCACTATGAATGGCCCGCTCCAGTTCGGACGAAACTTACCCCTAGGGTCATGGATAGGCGCTCTTTGTTCCTTTAATACAAGATCTCCTACCGTCAGGTGACGAAATCTGACCTTCTTGTTGAAAGTGGCGGCCATTATCTTTTGGTATTTCTTTGCACTATCAGCTACTTTCATCCTCCTTTCGTCAATGAGACTCAACTCTTCATAATGGGATCGAAGCCATTCAGCCTCAGGGATTTGGGAATCCATTAGGATCCTCAAGGATGGTACTTCCATTTCTACCGGGAGTACTGCCTCCATACCATATACCAGAGAATATGGTGTGGCTCCAGTAGAGGTCCTTATAGAAGTTCTATAGACCCATAGTGTATATGGTAACTTATCTGCCCAGTTAGTGTGTGACTCTGCCATTTTCTGGAAGATGACCTTGACGTTCTTGTTAGCGGCCTCTACTGCTCCATTAGTTTGTGGCCGGTAAGGGGAAGAACAATGCCTTTGGATACTGAAATTCTTACACAATTCTTGTACCTTTCCTCTGGAGTGTTGACCCTGATCTGAAATGAGGCATCCCATGCCGACAGATGACATGCTCTTGAAGGAACTTGGCTACCTTATTCGCAGTGAGCTTGGCGTATGATTGAGCCTCCACCCACTTGGTGAAGTAGTCGATGGCTACTAAATGAACTCATGCCCAGTTGACGCCTTTGGCTGAATCTTCCGATCACATCTATACCCCAAGTTGAAAATGGCCAAGGCGAACTGAGAGTGTGTAATTCTGTAGGTGGTATATGTATCAGATTGGCAAAGATTTGGCATTTGTGACACTTCTTCACAAACTCCGCGCAGTCTGCTTCCTTTGTATTCCAATAATATCCCATTCTCAGAATCTTCTTTGCAAGCATCCAGGCATTTAGTATGAGGCCCACATACTCCTTGATGTATCTGCTCAATGAGGGTTTATGCTTGCTATTCGTCGACAAAGTTCAATTATACCCCATCATAGGATCTCTTATGAAGGATACCTTCACAAAGGATAAACTACATATCATATCATCTTAATGACTTCTTTTCTCTTGTTGTTGCTTCTGCAGGGTATATGCCTTCTCCAATGAAGTCTACTATGAGTGCAAGCCAAGGTCTACCATCAACTGTCAGTGCATTGACTTCTATATATGCTGGCTGTCTTCTTCTTTCGATTACCAAGGGCCTTGTGCATTCGACAGGATCATCACCGATCATTGAAGCCAAAGTGGCCAATGCATCGGCGTATTTTTTTTTGTGTCCCTTGGAGAATAATCGAACTCAATCTTTGTAAACTCTTGAGCCAAATTGATTGTATACTGTTGATACGGTATCAATTTTTCATCTTTGGTTTTTTTTTTTTTTTTTTTTTTCGACTTGGTAGACAATGATGGACAAGTTCTCACAGACCTTTAACTTCTTGATGTTGATCGTGAGGGCTGCTCTAAGTCCCATGATGCAAGCTCCGTACTCCGCAGTATTGCTTGTACACTTGAATTCTAATCAAAGCGAGAATGGCACGAACTCCCCTTTTGGATCTATTAGTCATACCCCAGCTCCACGCCTTCTTTGGTTGACTGTGTCATCGACTAGGATATCTACCTTTGGCAATGAAAAAATCATCATTAGGACTAGCCTTGTTCAAATTCTTGTAATCAACACATACTCTCAATCAGCCATCCTTCTTATGCATAGTAACTTCATTGGCCAACCATTCTGGGTATTTTGATACTTCCAAGAATCTGACATTGAACTGCTTCATGACATCTTACTCAGTCTTTAAAGTCTGCTCAGGTTTCAACCAACTCAACTTCTGTTTAATGCAGCTTTACCTTAGGGATCAAGGGTATCTTGTGATGTACCACTTATGGGTTTATGCTTGTCATATCTTCATAAGACCATGCAAATTCCTCTTGGAATCCCTTCAATAATTCTGTCAAATGGGCTATCTCCTCTTCTGTCAAGGTTATACCAATCTTGATCTCTTGTAATTGCTCCTCCGTGCCGAGATTGATCATCTTGAAATCCTCGCCGGCAGGTTGGGCTTTCTTCTCTTCCGAGGCTTTGATGGATTGCAAAATTTTAGGATATGATTGATTATTCTTATCATCATTAAAGTTAGAGTTAGAAAACGAGAGATTGGGAGAGGTAGACATAGCAAAATTGAAAAAAAAATTCTTTATTAACGCTTGGAAACAGAGGTACATAAGAGGAGGTTCCAAATGGAACGGAGTCAACACTATCAAAAGATTCAACCTATTTAAGGACTCGTAGACTTTGGGCCCAGACATGGCCATACTATAGTGATTACATGACAAACTCTTCAGGTAAACAAAACATAAAAAAACTTCAGATTGGGGATCATTCCATTGATAGGGAGTATGAATTGTTGTGGATCAGGATCTCCATCTTGGTCTTCCCCAGTAAGCATTAGAACTTGGTCCTCGTCGAACAGATTGTCGATGTCGATCGCCTTTGTTTCTGACTTTTGTTCCTTGCTCAGCCTTCGAATCTTGATTTCTTAACTGCGAGAGCCTTTTGTATGGTTGGGGCTTTTCTGTGTTCAACTTCTTCTACCTCCTCAGGTGTAGAGCTCGAAGGTAAATGCTGTGTCTCCACTCTTTCGGTCCCTGACTCTTGGGACTGCAGTTTTGCATCCATTTTCTTTATCAGGGTAGCCATCATGGTTATGGCATCTTCCATCTTTGCCGTCCTAGCTTCTGCTGTCCCTTGGTCGGGATTTTGTCCTTCACTCATAGCTTTAACTGGTCTCGTCAAGGCAGGGCAAATGGGTTCAGGTGTAGGCTCTCTTGATACCTCCCAGCGATGGGATCTCTCACCCACGAGGTAGAAATGGTTGTTGACTAGGCTGACTCCTGACATAGGTCCCAAAAATGCCAAAGTTGACAAGTATTAGGACTCTTGGAATGGAGATAGGACAGAAAGGAATTAACATGCACAAACAGAGCTGACTCAACCATACAAATGTTAGCTCTCTTATGAAACCCCTTAAACAAACATTATTTGCGTCAATTTAGTTGCTTTGAATGATCACGTGATCGAGCTTGGGCCTCTTGACCTAAAACGGGTCAGTGGGGTGACAAGGTCCAACCACTTGGCGTATCAAAAACAAAGAAATTGAAACGGATATGCTCATCCTTAAACTTTCATAAGAGATAAGTTAGCAATAGGCGGTTCATGACTGAACAAACTAGTAAACTCCCATTCGATCATAATATCCATGCCATGATAGAGATTTTCCAATCGTTTTTAAGACTTGATGTATCAACAATGAAAGGTTCGACACATTGAATCCTCAAGTGTGAATCCAAACATGTTGATAAATCGAGAATCAAAACGGGCAGAACTTCGACGTGGCACAGATGTCGTAATTGAGTTGGAATTTACATAGTCAGTTCAGGGATGAACAAAAAATAACACGCATGTGGCTCACACTGGGTTAAGACCGGCAAAGGCTACCTTGACGAGGAGGAGTGGACCTATTCCCGTCTACACGGTGAATCATGGGCCCCTCGATTCCTTTTGATATACCATTTTGTAAAATGTCAAACGACCTAGAGAAGTATAACGCCTCCCCGGGCGAACCCGAGAAACAAACGTCAGAGGCTCTCCACAGTCGAGACTTTTACAAGGTACGTGTCAAGGTTGTGCTTTTCACCTAGCGAGCGATCCCATATGCATGAGGACCCGGGTCGGCTAATAGCACGATGTGTGACTGAACCCAAACCCCCCAAAACAATATGTACAATCATAAATATAGTAGCCCTAGATCTAGCATCCAATGTCAGTCAAACAATGTAAGGAAAGTGAATCTGGAGTCTGAACGTGGAATCCCCAGCGGAGTCGCCATTGTGAGGACAGTGATGTCCACCCACGCAGAATGGACGGTGAATGATTTGGAGTCGCCACCTAGATTAAGGTCTAGGACCTAAAATGTAGCCTCATCTTGAGACAAGACTTCTATTGACTCATGACCCAACGTATCGGCTTTGGTCCATCAGAGAACGGGTAAGCGTTTAAGGTACAGTTTGGGAAGGTGTTAGGCACCCAAAAGTGCCCGATCCAAAAATCAGCCTCCTATGTGATTCTACTTTCCTTAGACTCTATGGTTCTGACTGTTCATGGTCAATGGGTGATGACTAAGGCTCATGGGGGATCCTATGCAAAGTTGCTAAGTTCTTCTAGCTTAAGTTCAGTCAAACATGTTCTCGAAGTAAGAAAACAAATAAAATAATATACAATGAATCGAACCAAAGATGGTTCGGTGATGGACTGAATCTGAGATGTCCAAAACATCTCAAATTGCCTACGTATTCCAATCCTGGAAATCAAGTCCAAAAACGTATTTCGAAACGGAAAGTGATTAAAGCTTATGGATGTGGATTATGATTAAGCTTTCTTAGATTCAATTTATTCAAGTTGAAGTTTATGCTTGATGGAGATTGAATCTAGAGATAGCCTAAATGGATCAAAGTGAACGAGGATATGGATACAGATATAGATATGGATATGGGGAACCTAAGGATACTAAGATGGGGTACCGTACTTGGAGAGTCCTCCAAGTTTCCTACGTATTCCAGAGGTCCTGAAAATCAGGTACAACGTAGTTCGTCACATGGGTCGTACTCTCAGGGAGTGATGTATGTGTATACTCTCAGGGAGTCAGATTTGTACTCTCATTGAGTTAGGTTGTACTCTCAGGGAGTTGGATTTGTACTCTCAGGGAGTAAGGTCTGGGATAGTCTTGCAAGACTAAGGTGCGTACTCACAAGCACGACTTCAAGATAGAGCCTCGCAAGGCTAAGGGGGGTGCGTGCTCGCAAACACGACTTCAAGATAGAGCCTCGCAAGGCTAAGGGTGCGTACTTGCAAGTACGACTTCATGATAAAGCCTCGTAAGGCTAAGGGAGGTGCATGCTCGCAAGCACGACTTCAAGATAGAGTTTCGCAAGGCTAAGGGTGCGTACTCGCAAACACGACTTCGGGATTGAGCCTCGCAAGGCTAAGGGAGGTGCATGCTCGCAAGCGCGACTTCAAGATAGAGCCTCGCAAGGCTAAGGGTGCGTACTCGCAAGCACGACTTCGGGATTGAGCCTCGCAAGGCTAAGGGGGCGTACTCGTAAGTACGACTTCATGATAGAGCCTCGCAAGGCTAAGGGTGCGTGCTCGCAAGCACGACTTCGGGGTTGAGCCTCGCAAGGCTAAGGGTGCGTACTCGCAAGTACGACTTCATGATAGAGGGAGTTGGATTTGTACTCTCAGGGAGTAAGGTTTGTATTCTCAGGGAGTAGGGTTTGTACTCTCAGGGAGTGATGTTTGTACTCTCAGGGAGTGATGTATGAGGGCACATTGATTGATGTGTGGAACCGTATCTGGGAGTTTCCCAGACTACCTACGTATCTCAGGGTATTGACCTGAGAATCAGGATCCGCGTAGTTCGAAATGGCACTGTTCATCGGGTGACCCACTTGGGTCAGAATATGGGCGGTCCAGCTGGACCGAAAGATAATCCTAGATGATCTGTGGTTGGATTCACATTACACCTATCTAGATTCTGCATCCTAGGGGAAATGAACTGAGGGGTAGGGATCGTCCTAAACTACCCTTGTCACTTACAACCCTGATTTTGGAATTGTTGGGTTAGGCTTCATGATTCTTGATTAAGAATTTTATCATTGTTCCATTATTACCCTTCCCATGAATGTGGGTGCCTACATGCACGTCCCCACACCTAGGAGTATCTTCTATCAGTGTACATGCACGGCAGTTCGACTAGGGTGTAGCGAAAAGTAAGTTCTTGCCGACATAAACATCATTCAAGCATAGCATACAACAGCAGATCAGCATGGCAGTGTGCACAAAGCTAACATTGTAAGCATTCCAAACATGGTAGTGCATAATATGACAGCGTAATCAAGGGAACATGATAGATGCATGGATATAACAACATAGACAATATCAGATCCTCAATCTAACGGTTATATCTCTTCAAAAAATGATGATCATGATCAACACTTAGATTTCATCAAAGCAGCCAAGATCAACGGCTCAGATCTCATCAAATAGTTATAATCATGATCAATGACTCATATCTCATCAAAATAGCTATGATCTATGGCTTAGATCTTCTATCATGATCAGACTCAGAAATCAATAGCTCAGATTTGTCTGAATCAATTATGATCCGGATTCAACAATCTACATCTCTCAAAATACCCACGATGACAATCCAACGGTTCAAATTACTCAAGATCATAATCTAACCGTTCAGATTCATAAAAAAATAATCATGATCAAGATTTAACGGTTCAAATCACTCAAAATTACTCACAATGAAAATCCAACGGTTCAAATCATTCAAGATCATAATCCAACCATTCAAATTCCTTTAAAACACCCAGAATGATGATCCAACGTTGAAATAATTTAAAATCACTCACAATAAAGATCCAACGGTTGAAATCATTCAAAATCACTCACAGTGAAGATCTAAAGGTTGAAATCAATTGAAATGATAATCTAATGGTTTAGATCATTTAAATCGCTCACAGTGAAGATCTAACGGTCCAAATCAATATCCAATGGCCCATACTTCATCACCTCAAAATTACTCACAATGAAGATCCAACGATTGAAATCATTCAAGATCAAAATCCCACAATGAAGATCTGACGTTGAAATAAATTCAAGATCACTCACAATAAAGATCCAATGGTTGAAATCATTCAAAATCATTCATGGTGAAGATCTAACGGTTGAAATCATTTGAAATGATAATCTAATGCTTTAGATCATTTAAATCACTCATGATGTTGATCCAACGGTCCAAATTAACACCCAATGGCCCATATTTCATCACATCAAAATTTATAATCAATGTGCTAGATTTAACTTATCCAAGCCAATATTAAATCACATCAAACGTGAACATCATGGTATTGACACACATGCCATATAGCATTTGAAGATCATGATTATCGAAATAGGCATATTTAGATAATTTTTTTTTGATTATTTGAGCTTCATGAATGCTATCAAAATAAGGTTTGAGGTACCAACCTTGTCCCCAACAATGGGGTGGAGCCTTTGATGATGGTTGGAGACGATCGATGACAAGCTTTCCCTCTTTCTTTCCTCCTTTCCTCCTTTCCTTTCTCTCTTTTGCTCAATCTCCCCTCTTGATTCCAATATCTCTTCTCTCTCCCTTTCTTTTTTTTTCTAACTCACTTCTCCTTTTTTTTTTTTTCTAGCCTTTCTCCCTCTTTCTTTTCTCCCTCCCCTTTTTTTTTTTAATCTCTCAAGTGGTTAGATGGGTGCTCCTTTTATAGATGGCCCTTGGTTGCTTGAGCATGGCTCAAGAAGATGATGTATGACGGAGTTGGGCTCAAGGAAGTGAGGTCATGGGATGGGAAAGGTGTTGGGCTCAAGAAAGAGGTGACTTGAGGGAGTTGGTAGGTGTCAAATGGAGGTGGTTTAGGGTAGCTAAGGGACTAATTATAGGTTTTGGGGGATGGCTAAAGTGGAAGGCTCAAGAAGATAAGGTGATGGGTTATGACTCAAGATGTGGAAGGGATTTAGGGGCATGAAGGTTGAGGGATTTAAGGGCATGGAGGTTGAGGGATTTAAGGGCATGGAGGTTCAAGAAATGGAGGGATTTATGGCTCAAGAGGTGGAGGGATTTAGGGGCATGGAGGTTCAAGAAGGAGTTGTCATGGTGGGGTTCAAGAAGGAGGGGGAAAAGGGTTCAAGGAAGAGGTGTCATGGTGGAGGGATGGCTCAAGAAGGAGTTGTCATGGTGGGGCTCAAGAAGGCGGGGGAAAGGGTTCAAGGAGGAGGTGTCATGGTGGAGGGATGGCTCAAGAAGGAGGGGGAAAAGGGTTCAAGCCACCTCTACCTTTCCCCCTCTTCCTCTTCTTCTCTCTCTTCCTCTTTCTCTCTCTTCCCATTCTCTCTTGACCGAACACACACACACACACACACACACACACACACACACACACACACACACACACACACACACATATATATATATATATATATATATATATATATATATATATATACACACATATATATATATATATATATATATATATATATATATATATATATATATATATATATATATATATATATATATATTAAACTTCTTCTTCTCTCTTCCCATTCTCTCTCTCTCTTCCTCTCTCTCTCTCTTCCCATTCTCTCTTGACCGAACACACACACACACACACACACACACACACACATACACACACACACATACACACACATACACACACACACACACACACACACATATATATATATATATATATATATATATATATATATATATATATATTAAACTTCTTCTTCTCTCTTCCCATTCTCTCTCTCTCTTCCTCTCTCTCTCTCTCTCTTGACCGAACATATATATATATATATATATATATATATATATATATATATATATATATATATATATATATATATATATATATATATATATATAATAATATAATATATAAAAATATATATAATATAACATATAAAATATATTATACAATATATAAATGTATATATATAACACATACATAAAGTGTATACACATGGGCCGACCGGACTCGATCTGGACCGGTCTGGGTTGGGTCAGGCTGGACTGATTGAGTTCGATGGGATTGGACTAAATTGGGCTTGAGCTGGGTTGGACTGAGTAAGAATGGATTGGATCGATTTCTCTCTATTATGGATCCTCTCAGCTTGCAATTCCGCATGGAAAATTTTAACGCCTTCTGTCTCCGATTTTCCACGTTCACTTTGAAGAGGACGAACAAAGGAGCACACTGGTGCTCGAATTACCTGATTCGGATGTCAGATGGACAAAATATGAAGAATTGAAGCTTTGACGATAATTCGGGTAGCAACTTTGCATGGGACCCGCAGGCGGCTTCTGCCCAAAATTCTTTATGTCCGCTTTGAAGAGGACGGAGAATGGAGCACAGTGACACTTAAATTGTTTGATTCGGACTTCGGATGATGAAGATATGAAGAATTGGAGTTTCAACGATAATCCTACCGGCAACTTTGCATGGGACCCGCTGGCGGCTTCTGCCCAAAATTCTTCACGTCCATTTTGAAGAGGACAAACAATGGAGCACGTGGCGCTGAATCGAATCGTCTGATTCGGACGATCAAGATATGGTCGAATGAAGTCCGATCGATTTTAATCATGATAATTTGCCCAATAAATCCTTAATTTATGATAATTTACAGAAAAACCCTTGGATTTAATAAGTCAATTTTAATCCGACTAAAATCGCGACATCTTCTTCGTTTGATATCGGAATTGAGTGATTCTGGTATCATTTCGAAGGTATTTTCATGACCTTGCTGTAGGGCCCACCAAAATCAGTTTTGAAATCACCGCTTAGCGTCCAAACCTTGAATTGACCCGCAACCCTTCTGAATATACCCACCAAGACTCTTGTACATTGGGGACATTCTGGCTCGGCCTAGAACATCATAGAGAGCGTAGAGGAATTGATCGACTATTGGTTTGAAAGAGTTTCACTTGCCTCTCCTGTACTTTTCAAATTTTCATCCCCCTCTACTCTCTTACACCAGTAAAGTTTTGTTTGGCTGGGGATGGCAAAAATGGGGTGCTTACAGGTTAATGCCTTAATTTGGGTGTTTAATCCTGCACTGCTCTTTGTAGCTCAGGCCCTTTAACTCCAGACAACTGTACGTTGTGTAAATCCCAATGGTCGAGGTTGAATCATAGTCCACTATTGTAGATGGTGGAATCTGACTGCTCCTTTCGATGAGGGACCTCGGTACTAGACCTAGCCTACAAATGACAAAAAATACTAGCACAAGAGTGACCAAATCCAGGTCTAGGGTATACTCTGATGCTTAACTTGGATCCGAATAGTTAACAACAGATAATATGATCGGACTGTAGAAAGAAGGAAGCAAATAGTGACTAGTGATGTCAGGATCCTCGAACCCTTGGTAAGAGAGCCTGTTTATAGGAGGTGGAAGTAAGGTCCACTCGCACCCAAGTCTTTGTAATTGCTTGCTGAAAATACTTAGGTTGAGTATACCCTTGTTGCGGCGGGAAGGTTAGATTTGTCCTTGCTAATGTGATATGGACAGAATTTTCCTTGAGTGGGGTGGTGTAAATGCCACATGTAGGCCATTCATTGGCTGGTGGCATTTATGCACATCAATTGCCACTCCAACTCCTCTACGTAGAGGACCTTCGGAGTTTGAATGCTTTGACTCCATGACGTCAAGAAAAAGACCTGCCCACCTCTCTTGCCACCTCTCTTTATTCTTTCTTCGGCTTCTACTTGTTTCTTCTCTCTATCTTAGCGAAGAAGTACGATGATGATGCATGTCGATCTTGACACTTTGCCTCAGACCCAAACTTTTATCCCAATGTTTTCTAAGGAAAGATTTCTATCGAGAAAGTATATAGGACTAGGTGGTCTTCATTCGGGGTAAAATCTGACCAAAGCTTTGGTTTACTCCACCAATGTGTTGCTCTCCATGACCGTTGTTGCTACTAGAATCTACTCGTCGTCTCCATGGATGAGACAATCTGCAGCAGACATGAACAATAAGAGGGCGTCAGGCTCAAGGCCCTGAGACCACACTGATGCCTAAGCTAGGATCTACATAGCAAGCAACAGATAAATTTACATGAAGTGGGGATAATAGAAAGCTCACATGTTCCTTAGAGTAAAATAACTCGAAGACAAATGGTTTTAAAGAGTCTTGGCTAACTTATAATCAAATAAGATCCAAAGTCATTACCCTCCCCTTTCAATCTATTCGACTGGTCATTATATATGGGAATTTGTTGCTAACTTTTAGGCAGAGTGAAGATCATGACATATTGGATATGCTTGTATGCTGTTCAGTTTAGAGACTTAGATTCAATTGCATCTGTAGAGATCTCGAAGACTTCAGCGAGGTCAATCATTTGATGTTTCTGTAGAGACTCTAAACGAGCATGTCGCTCACATATACTTTCATGTTTCGACCAATCTGTGCCTAAAAAATCTTGTTCACCAGTTGCTGATATGATGCTCTCTTATTTTTTAGGCCAAAAGACATCACATCATAACAAATAACCTGTGGTTGGTAACTAATGTAGTCTTCTCGTCGTCGGGTCTATACATATGTATCTGATTTGACCCCGACTACGTGTCCATGTAGTTTCATAGTTCATGTCCAGCAGTGACATCCATAAGTTTAACTGATCTCCGTGGGAGTGGTAAGTTGTCATTTGGGTAGGCCTCGTTGAGATCGGAGAAATTTATATAGAGCCTCCAATGATCTCCTGGCTTTGGGACCATCACGAAGTTTGAGACCCATTCTGGGTAGCTGACCTCGTAAATGAAACTGGCCTGTAGAAGTTTCTTCACTTTTTCTTCGTTGACGATTTCCCTAATTGGAGGAAAATGCTCTTGTTCTACCTAATAGGTCAGTGATGAGGGTCGACACTAAGATGGTGCTCGGTTACACTCCTCGGGATACCAGGTATGTCGGTAGTTGACCATGCGAATATGTTGGTGTTTGCTTTCAGGTTTCCAACCAATTCCTCTTTTTAGCTTTTCTTACAGATTTGCCATAATTTGGACAGTGCATTCTGGCTATCCTTTGGTTAACTTTATCTAGATGAGTTCTTCAAGTGGCGAGCCATGTTGCTGCCTTGGATCGTCTATGAGATCTTTGATGAAAACAGGCATGGCTTCTATGGCCTTTTTGTTGATCAAGAGTTCGGCGGCGTAGCATTGCTGAAAAGTGACTTGGTTTGCTTTGCATTCGCTGATGCCATTCAGGGTTGGGAACTTCATTACCAAGTAGTATGTGGACAAACAAGATTGTGGCTTGTTGAACCATGGTTGGCCGAGGATGACATTGAGGGTAGAGGTCAAATCTATGACCAGGAAGGTCTTACCAAGTAGTATGTGGACAAACAAGATTGTGGCTTGTTGAACCATGGTTGGCCGAGGATGACGTTGAGGGTATAGGTCAAATCTATGACCAGGAAGGTCATGATTACCGTCAATATGTATGGATTGGTACCTGCATGTACTTTCAACTTGATATCCCCTTTTACCTACACGGTGTCTCTGGAAAAACTAATAAGAGGAAACCTGACTAGCCTCAGGTCTTTGTCATTGAGGTGCATCCTTTTGAACGCATGATAGTAGATGATATCTGCCTAGCTGCTTGTATCGTTGAAGACCTTCTTGACGTGATTATCACCAATTTTAATTTGGATGACGATCACGTCATCATGAGGTATCTCGATGTCTAAGAGGTCATCTTTGAAGGTGATGAAATCTCATGTCCTGGCTTTTGGTGGGCCTCGGTGGATTTAACACTCTGAGGGTAGTTCCTTCGGGAAGTACTTTAGACGTTACCCGCTGCCGGTCTGCCAATGATTGTTTGGACTTGGGTGATGATAGGACATTTAGAAGGGGGTCCATACCTCCTATCCAACCCTCAACCACGGTGGGATTTAATATCTTGTCATCTTTCCCTTCAGAGGCCTTCTCTTTTCTACCGTTTGTAGTGGAATCGATTTGAGTTGTTCCTCGTGATAGATTCTAGCCAGACTGCATTGACCTCATGTCTCGGAGGAGTGGGTCTATTGTTATCATCTGGCTATGGGGTCAGTGGTTCAGAGTCCATCATCTTCTTCTTGGTAGTTTCCTTGTGGTCTCTCTTTTTTGGTCAGGGGACCTTTTGTGGGCTCAGTGGCCTCTGGTAGGGCTCTTTCCCCACTATGGTTCCTAACCCTTAGTCCTAAGAGGCTCAGGATTTCTTCTCCTTACGAGAATTCATCCTCTTTCTTGCTCGGGGCTGGGGGGGTCTTGTTGTCTGTGGTCGACATAATGATTGTAGTGACCTCACTGGGTCAGGTCCTTGATTTCCATTCCCAAGTGTCAACATTCTTTGGTTTCATGGTTGTAATCGTGATGATATTGATAATATTTGGCAGGGTTCCACCGCCTCTCCCTTTCGAACTATTTTGACAGTTTCAGGAGGTTTAGATCTCCTTCAATCAAGGTGTTCATATCTGAAACAAGTCAATTTAAGGGGGGTAGTTATCAGTGTACTTATGTCCCCCACTCGGATGATCTTATTTTCTTCCCGACCTTGGCTTCTTGGAGTCTTGATAGCAACTGTAGTAACCATTCTCACCTCTTTTCTTTTCTGAGGTGGTGGCACCTCCTCGTTGTGCTAGTAGGGCTTCATTGGAGAAAGCATACTTTTTGCATCGAGCCAGGATCGCTGATATTGGTGGGGACTTTCTTAGCGATAAATAAATATAGCCCGTTATCCCTAATACTAACCATTAATGCGGAGAAGATCACTGTAGGTTCAATATTTTTGATTTCCAACACTTTCAGGTTGAACCTACTAATGAAGACTCCGAAAGTTTCTTCATTTTGCTACTCCAAGCCCATCAGGTAAATGGCGGTCTTCCTTTGGACCTTGCTACCCTGGAAATGCATAACGAAGGCATCATTGAGGTCTTGGAAGTTGCAGATTAACCTGGGCTTGAGGTTGTTAAACCACATCCGGGGAGCATTCCAGAGAGTGGAAGGAAAGGTTCCGAAGATGATAAGGTTTGGATATCTGTGCAAGCACATCATGGCTATGAAGTTATCCAGATGCTGTTCTAGATCGGTCATGCCATCGTAATGGTTGACTAAGGGCATTTTGAAGTTCAGGGGAGTTCGCATGACCATGTCATCGAATGCGGTCTCGGTGTTGTAGCTTCTCTAGGCAGGGTTGCACGTTGTTGAACAAGCTAGTTCAAGTGTTCCCCTAGCTTTTCCTCTTGTTCAACGATCACTTATTTCTTGTCTTGGTTGATAAAAGCCTTCCCCTATTAGGGTGAGGGTTTCCTCATTGTTTCGAAAAGACTCGCTTCTGGTGTCGGGATGCCTGATCCGTACTCCAAGAGACCCTCAGTGTAAGGGTTCTCCTAGCCTCTCATGGATGGACCTATGAGGGTGTGTGGGAGCCGAGCTAGTACTGTCACTGCTCGTCACGTGCATTGTACTCCTAGCCTGACCAATGGGATTTGTAGTCCGTTGACTTGGAGCTCGGTTGGTTTGAGATGGATGGACATCACTTGGGGTTAAAGGCTCGATGCCTTCTCTCCCATTGTTGTTGCTAGTCTGGGTGCCTTGTGAATGTAAACTGTCTACCAGGTCTCTTTCAGTTGGGTTGCAGAATGGGATTGTGGGATTGGTGTCTCGCTACCCCAACTCATGACCGTTTTGATAAATAAATAAAAAATTCTACCCTTTATTAAAACAGGAGAAATGAGTATGAATGTAATGCTGAGTCAGAAGGATCAAACTTTTATAGAATTGGGGAAAAAAGGGGATATTAATTGTCAAACCAATCCGTCTGGTATAAAATGGAATGATAAATCTTGGGATCCTCACGAACAGAAAAAGATTTCAGTCAGTTTGATAATGACTGAGTGACATTGTTTCTATGGTCTGAACCCTGTCTGTTTTTTGGATTTGGAAAAGTGTGGACTTTCAAGAACATGGATCTTATGATATCCTCAAGGACACACTTAGGAGTTGCATCAGTGGTGCCAACTACTGGGCCATGATGTCTATCCCGGGCCCGGGTGGTGGCAAATTCTTTTCCTGTTCGGGTGGATGCTATGGCTGCTTCCTTTGTTGCAGTCCCCATTAGCTTCTTTAATGGGGACTCCTTCTTCGTGAGGTCATCCGGTGGCTTGGCTTCTCATATTTCATCTCATCATCGTGAGTTTCGATGTAAAATCGTTAAGTTTTTCTTATAGAACCTTACAGGTAGGAAAACTTTCTATGGCCCCATGGTGGGCCCCAATCTATTGCTACTAGAATCTGCATGTTGTTTTTCGGGATGAGATAATCTACAGAAGATACAGACAATAAGAGTGAAGGGGGGTTGAAGTCGAGGCTCCGAGACCACTTCAACGCCTATGTCAGGATCTACACAGCAAGCAGCAGATAAAATTTATATGAAGTGGGGATAACAGAAAGCTCACAAGTTCCTTAGAGCAACATAACTCAAAAACAGATGGTTTTAGAGAGTCTTAGCTAACCTAGAATCAAATATGATCCAAATTCGTTGCCATCTCCTTTCGATCTATTCGATTGGTTATTATATAGGGGGATTTGTTACTTACTTTTTGGTAGAGTGAAGGTCATGACATATTGGATATGCTTGTATGTAGTTCAGTTTAGAGACTTAACTTAAGTAGCATCTGCAAAGATCTTTCCGCATTTCTTGAGTTGACGTGTCAGGTCTTGATCAGGTAGTACCAATGGAGGACATAGAGTTTTCTCGAGGAATAAAGGAGGGTTTCATTAATGCAATTCACTTAAGCAGGCATTGACATAATTAATGTGATGCGGTACATTTAATGTCATGTGTTCTACCCAACGTAGTTGTAATTAAAGCTGTGTGCTTAGTGAGGGAAGCATTAATTACGACCAGGTTTGCACTCTATCTCTTGCTAGGTTGAGCCTGCCTTTTGTTAATACAATATCTTGTCCACCAATGATATGGTGACATGTGGCCCAGGACTAGGGCTGACGTAGCTGGTCATATGAAGCATCTCAACCGCTGACAAGTGTCTAACACGTGTCAAGCCCACATTCCATTGGCAGTTCCTTGCGGTTAGGAGATCACTCCTCGAGTGATCCCTCACCTTACAATCGTGTACCAGAGCTGGTGATCCACGATGGCCATCATCACATTCCATCTCACCGTTAGATTTCTATCCAACGATAGACAGATGCTGCAATGGTTTTACAACCGCTTACAACCACTATTACTACTGCGAGCCACTCTGGTCAGTTATTTAGAAGCTTATAAAAGCACGAAGACCCACAGGTAAAAGGTAGTTCAATTCTTTACAATCAATTCATTTGTAGACTCAAACCTTGCCCCCTTTCTCTAAGAAGTGTTGCCCTTGATAGCACTTCATTTTGCTTGATTTGAGAACTGATTTAAGCGTCGAAGTGGCCATAGGACTACCCAGTTCTCCTCTTTGTGCGTTTTCTCTATTGTTTTAGGATCTCATTGCTCAAGTCGGTTATAACAGAGTGCAATTCGATTGTTTATACCCTGGCAAGCTCCATACATGCAATATAACTCGATTAAACCATGAAGATCTCTATGGACGTGGCATCCAAAACTGATATGACAGTTTTCAGCATCAACACCTTTGTGTGCTCCAAACCCAAGAGGGTCGACGTGTCTTGTTTCCCTTGTACGTAATCTATCAGTCAAAGATTGATGTGTTACTTTTTTCATACTCTGCTGATGTGGTTCAATTTTATTGGATGGTGTTATTTACACCCAACAACGGTATTAGAAAAACCTACCCCTTTTCATTCATTTCCTTTGTCCCTAGTTTTAATCTACAAAAAGCTCACCGAGAGCTCTCTAGTCTACCTCCAATTATGTTGCCACCATGGATTTAGGTATTCGGATCAAATACGTTGTATCAACCGATACATATATTTCGGTTTCGACAATGGTGGATCCCCATACAATATCCAACACCTTCATTTTTTAGTACCTTTTAATTTTGTATCTGCCATGTGTCACTCCGTCATTGGTTTCGTAGCGATCCGATAAGTGGCCAATTTAGTGTGAACTAAAACCATGCTTTTTGCCTCCACTATTTCATCTATCTTGGCTCATCGCTGACCAGCCTTTCTCATCCGTCTCCCTGGTCCCCAGTTTTTCATCAATAAAAAATGGACCATTAAAGCTTCTCCTATGCTTTCCCACAAGAATCTTACCAAAATTGGCTGGTTTTTCAAAGGAGGTAGAACGGGGAAAACAAGTCAACAACAATCACTTGACAGCTCTGATTGGTTTGCAAGTAGAATTTCAGGGAAGTGAAAATTTTAAATTTATAAAAATAAAATTTTGTAATAATTAGAGCACCATGACTATATAACAAATTCTAAATCATTTCATATTTAGTTATTAATTGACAGTTTACTTTACATCTAAATCCCTTGCATTTTTTACCAAAAAAAAAAAAAAAAAAGAATCTCTTGCATTTGAAAAGCAAAATAAATTTTATATTTAGCAAGTATCACGCTATTAAAAATGATATAAAATTTAAATAGTTTATATAGTCATGTTGTGTTAGAGACTTAGAACTATAATTTTTTTTTTTGTAAGTTTGAAAATTTTCTCTTTAATTTCATTTAAAAAAAAAAAAAAAACGATCTCATTGCAACCAAACGGTTCAAATTTGTAAAGCCTCATGAAAATCTGAAAATTTTCCCTCATTAATAATTCTCATCCCCACTAATTCCCCGTTGTCAAAATAAGGCCCTTGGGATTTTAATTCTTGAATGAAAACTTAGGGCCTCTAGCTAGTTGGGTAAGGGGATTAAAAAAAAAAAAAAAAAAGAACCAAAAGCCATGTGGACAAGCAGTATTCTTGTAACATAACAAAGATAAACCTTATGTTCATGAATCCATTGCTCAAGGTTATTATCCGCCTTTCATAGGTTATGTTTGAAAGGTAAGAAAAAGAAAAAGAAAAATTAAAATTAAAAGTTCATCACAAGTTGTTAATTATTTTTATCTTACTATGTGTTTTTTTTTAACTAGGCAGATTTGCTCCAATTAACAAATCATATGCCCTTATTTTTCTTGCAAATCTGTTCTAATTTAATTAAAAAAGCTATAAGTCACCAATAGGTGTCAATTAATTTTGTCACCGAATACATGAACCCCTCCTTTTTAAATACAAAAACTACCCTTTTACCAAAAAAATAAAAATACAAAAACTACCCCTCATATATAGTATGATTTCCACTTTTATATATCTTGCAGTTTTCTTTTTTTCTGTTGGTAGAAATATATTGAATTTTCCATGACAACCAATGAATGAAGATTAAATGGAATCGATCATATTTAGCCGATGGCTTGAAAAAACATGGTAAAAAGAGAAAAAGAAGGGAGAAAAAAAAACAGTCAAAACCCTACCTACTCTCCAAAACCACGACCACTGTAGAATGGACACATGGCATGTACTAATGGAGTTTCCCTATTTACCAAGCAAAGCATCCATATCCTCTCCTCCCAAGTGGTTCTGGGAGGATGGAGACGCCCGTCGGATGGTTAACACATGGATCGATGAATCCGAACCTCATATCCAAGCCAATATCCCCGTCGGCCTCAGCTTGTCGGTTCAAATGTCCACTCTGACGTGGAGTTTGAATTCATCCGAAAACCCACGTATAGGCCATCCGACTGAAGCATCTCTATCCTCCTAATTCTAGGATGAGAGGATTTGAATACGCAAGGAATACGGATGGTCCCAACTATTTCCAACCCCAATAATTTAAGGTGGAAACGATTCAATATTAAAACTGTAAAGACATCTGATTGGTCTCCAAGTCAAATAACAATTCCCACTTTCAAATTGTTGATTTTCACACGTTCACACTTACCTGGTTCATTTCAATCTCAAAAACAGGAGAGAGAGACTCATCAAAGACTCAAACAAGGGTCCCGAGTTGTCTCAGATTCTGACTCGGATGAGTCAAGAAGAACCCAAATCCCCAAAATTCCAGTTTGCCTTTCTCCAACCCAAAAAGACTCAAAGAGGAGGGTATCTTAAGTCAGAAACAAACCCACCAAAGGCATAGTAATCTGCGTCCCTCCCCACCTGGTTCTTGAAAGTTATAAACTCCAAAGGACAAGAATGTTTTCCTAATTTTGGAAATGATGGGGACACCAAAAACCATGAGATTCCTCTTTTCCTTTCCCTGATGATCAAACACCATTGAAGTCTGCAAACAACCAACAAACCCAAACCCAATAAACAGAAAACAAATTTGCAATGCTTCCATGAAAGGAGATCTCTTTAGTGTGATACCCTTTTTTTTTATTCAATCTCTTTTCCTTGATAGAAGAGATGAAATCATGAAGCAGACATTAATATATAAATATATGAACATAACCCAGCTTAACAAAAAAGAGGAAGATGAAGAAAGGTGTTGCAGAAGAGTAATATGGAGAGGAAGATAATAAAGAAAAGGTTTTTTTTTCTTCTCGAACAAATAAAAAAATTAAGGATGACTACACAAACAAATATCCTCAATATACAAACCTTCTCTATTCCTCTCTCTCTGCCTATCTGTTCCCCCTTTGGACCGTTTGGACCAAACAAATTAATAGAACAAACTCACATCAATTTAAAAGAAGAAAAATAAATATCAAAAGCCATAGAAAAGAGAGAGGTGGGAATGTCTTCTTGGATCATCCAACCAGATGGAATTCATAGCACTCTAACATTCAATAAACTCAACTCCTGCATCTCAACAATAAAACCAACAATCTCTCTTCCCTGCTGCTACCAAAAAAAAAAATAAAAAAATTCAGAAAACAAATACAGAAAAGTTTGGAAGAAGAGAAAAACAACAGTCGAATGATTTAGTGTATATATAATAATATATATATTGAAAATCACAAATTAAAGCAGCTAACTACCTTGAGTTTATGAAGTTTGTCACTGTGAACTGTTTGGATGTTTATCACCACTATCAGTGCCTTGAGGCTGATGGGTATGAACCTGTTGATGATGATGATCCATGCCATGTTGCTGTTCTGAACTCATACTCAATCCCCCCACCTCTATTGTAAGCGTTAAAGCTGCTAACATCCCCAGGTTCGACTCCTGACATACCCAGACCCAGATGCTGAGATGCAACCATGGACCCAAGTGGAACAGTACCAACACGTCCGCCGGGGAATTCAAGCCCACCAGAAAAATTTATTCTTGGCATGAAATGTAAAGGCGCTTGAACTGTATTCCCAGTAGCTGTAGGTGCTCTATATTGTCCTCCTGCAGTGGGGAATGTCCATAGAGGTTCTGGTGGGCCGAGACCCGGCCATGGCGACGGGGCCGCCAGCAGTGGTAGTGGGGTTGCCAGGGACGGGCAGCATCCAGAATGCGCTACCGCCGCTGGTTGGGGTGGGTCCCACTAGCCCACATTGCCGTTGCCGGCAAGATGTTCGATGGCCGAATCGGTCCTTGTTCCTGTTGCTGCCGTGGTTTATTCGCCGACGGCGACGTTGAACCGTCAGTCTCCTGCTGTGGCTGTGCTTCTTCCTTAAACAGATCTTCTCTGAAACGTTTCCTCAAATAGCTATCAGACGAATCTCCCCAGAACCACTACCAGGAAGAGATTCTGTAATCTGATCTCCAGTTAAGATATGTTGTTGTTGTTGAGTATGAAACCCTAGCATCTCACCGCCGGCGATTTCCTCGTAGTGATGGGGATGGTGGGAGAGGGCTAATGCGCTATGGAAGGAATGAGGAGCAGATTTAGAAGGTGGGACTGAGAGAGTGGACCCACAGCTGCGTAGAGAGACATTAAGGGTTGAGATATTTGCAGGGATGGTACCGGTACCGGTAGCATCGATGATAGCAGGTTCTGCTTGCTGTAAAAGCCATTCAATGGTTTCACCATCAGATTTGTGACCTAATTCCTTTGTTAATTGGAAAACCCTAGCTGCGCAGGTGGCCGGCATACGGATGCGACGGCCTCGGCCGTCGACCTTGGTGTGCCTATCTTTGGATGATCTCTTGGTCTTGGAAGGATCGACGAGATTTGTTGTAGATATGGTGGAGATAGCAAGGGAAGCATCGATGAGTCTTGGTGGAGGAGTGGTGGAAGTGGTAGTTGTAGATGTGGAAGAACCAGTTGATGATGATCCTGCTACTGCTCCCGGTTGGATAGAGATGGAGCCCATGAATGGGCCCTGACCCGGGGCCGGGACCTGATGACCCTGATCGGTTTCGAAAGGACCAACTGCAAAGGAGAAGATTGACGATGGTGGCTCTGTGAGTCGGTTGATTCCATCTTGGCTTCTTCAAGAATTTTTCTACAGATTTTCTGTTGCTTTGATTGATCAAACACATTTCATATCTTATCCCACTTCATGATCTCATTCCCTTGGCCAGAGTGTGCATCATGTGTGAGATAATGAACTTTTTAGATGTGGTCTAAGACAAGTGCAGGTCTCATGTGGGGTTTGCTTCCTTCTGATTGAATGTTGTTCTTCTCTCTCTCTCTTTCTTCCAATCCCCTCAGAGTCAGAGAGAAAATTGGGATTGGGAGAAGGATCCTCTGTGTGTTTAAGAGAGAGAAGAAGAGAGGCTTAGGTATAGAAGTAGGGAGCTACAGAGAGGGAGAAACCTAATAAAAAGCTCAAAAAATTTCTACTTCTCTCTCTCCTTTTTTCTCCATGTTGGGGTCCAACTGGTGGAGACTGGAAAAGTAGCAGTAAGACCACTCGTGGGGTCTCGTAAGGAATGTTAAATGGGATTCTCTCAGATATTGGGGTGTATATAAGAAGAAAAACAACTAATACAGAATGTCAAGTTGAAAGCAAAAATTTCCATATTTACCCTTCCAAGCTCTCTAACTCCTTCTTGACTGTCCTGTCTATACTCTTTCACCATTTTCCTTTATCGCCCCACGCTCACATTTACACTAGTCCCTCTGTCTATATTTGTAGATAATGATGATGACACTAATCAAGTCCAGCCAATCCCCCTCTCTCTCTCTCTCTCTCTCTCTCAAGAAGAGAAGAGACACCAGATAAACATCAGTTCAAAGACAAAAATTAGAAAGTGCAGAAAACAAACCCTAATACTGTTGGGTATATAAATTTACGGCCATAAAATTCACCACCTATGCTATTAGCCTATAACCCTACAATAAATACCCTCTGTATCTCCTTGCTTTTGTAACCCAAATCCTCCCTTCTTTAGTGGAACCCTTTCATCAGGACTCATCTCTTTCTATTCCACTTTTCTTTACCTCTTTCACAGAATTTCACTTATAAATATCTTTTCAGTGAAAGAGAGAGAAAGAGAGAGAAAGAGAGAATCCCATGCAGGGTGTTCGTCTCTTTTGGCTTTCTTACTGAACTGGGTCAGAAAAGATCAGTCATAAGAGCAAAGCAAGTAAGGTGGTAAATTTTTAGAGGGTATCCATGGCAGCAACCAGACAGCACAGGTTACGTCAGATAAGCATCTAATGCAAAAGGACAGCTCAACCCAACACAACCACCAGTATCACATTTTTTCTCTTTTCTTTTATATTTTAATTCAAAAAATGGAAGAAGATAATAGTTCAATATCCATCAGCCAGTCAACTCCTATCTAGCCCCACTTTCTCCATAAACAGTTTTTTTTTTATTATAATATTTTAAAAAAAAAATTAAACAACTTATCAATCCGAACAAACATATCTACAGTACAACCCCTGCACCCCAATCTTCTTCTTCATCCAATCATCCCTATCCACAATTAATATTATATTATAAACCGCATAATCCCATATCATACTCGGTTTCTTTGCCACATAACAGTCTCTTGAACCCATCCCCAACCCATCTCTAGCTCTTCCTCCGAGTCACCACCGAGTCACTCATTCTGACAACTCAATCAAAACTCAAAAAGCAAAACAAAGCTGGCCTTCTCTCTCTCTCTCTCTCTCTACCATCTGTAAAATACATGGAATGACAGTCTTTCCAAAGTTGCAAAGTGGATATTTACATTGAATATTATTTGTGGGTTATGATTCATTGGTAATATTATATGAGTTCAAATTTCACTGTTGAATCTGATGATCAGACAGTACAATTAACTATAGATGCATCACTCTTATTGTTGGGTTCACCATATTAGGAATTTTGATAGAGACTTCTCTCATGCCCTTTTCTCCTCCAATACCATACCAACTAACAGATTAAGTTTAATAAATAAATACATCATCTAAATATTATGGAAAAAGTTTTTGTATGGTTTTGTCCCTTACATCCTTTTATGTGGCTTTTTTAAATGATTCTTCTATCATTCTTTTTGGATATTTACATCTGTCCTTCCATTGGATTCGATTGATACAGAATCCACGTACGGAGCTAGACAGAAAATCTCAATCCAAAGCCTAGGACCTAGATAATCCACAATGTGAATATAAATCTAATTATCAAATCAAAGACGACATCTACAGGAAATTTACAAATTATTAGTGTATAGAACTGTAGATTAAATTTTGGAGAAATTTTCATAGACGTCCCTGTATTTTGCCTAAATGACAATAAAGTATCTTCTTGAATGAATACAAAGACCTCCCCTGTAACAGACTCTGTAATAGTTGACTGTTACGTAAAGATTAAAAGACTATTATGCCTTCGCTACTGTACTCGTGAAGCTTCACCAGTTTTGGGTACTCTATGGAAGACAGTATCAATGGAAGAGCTTTTCACTGGCGAAGGTTGTTCGGGCAGCCACAACTTGGAAGGTCACCGATGAGATCATCGGAGTCTCAGTGCCCAGAAAAGCTCGGTGCAGATGTTGGAAAGTCGCCAATGTTGGATGTCAAGTAGTATTGCAAGTGGAAGCGGGGCTGTGCAGATTCACTGGCAAGCTTCAACTTCGTCGGGTAGGCTGAATGCCTCAACTCCATCACCTGCTCCGAGATCTGGTGACACTTCGCACGGCAGCTCGACAGTAGCCGAATTGGGATGTTGTGTACCTCGCATTCAAGGATATTGGCTACAGTTAATTTCAGAGAGGGGCTTGCAGGGTCGAAGAAGTGAGAGGCGGGAGCAAGAAGCATTGGAGAATCGAAAAGGGGAGCCGGAGAGATCGATGGTTCGATCTCGGATTATTGCAAACAAATATGGGTCCGAGTCCCTACAATGCCCCACCTTTTCTTCTTCCAAATCTTTTTGGTCTCTTCAACTGCTCTGGAAGATGAGCTGCTCTTCCAGGCAGCATTCTTCTGATTTAAGTCCTCGAGTATTTGCCGTAATTCGAGGATTAGAGTCTTTGCCTCCGGATCAAATACTCTAATTCTCCAACCGTCTTTCATGATCTTGGGTTTCTGTAAGCAGAAGAGAAATGTTATCAAATAGCTTTGGAATCACAGCAGTAGCAGCCACATTATCACTTCCAACTAGGGTTTCTTCGATGGGATGGGGATATATTTTCTGCTTATCATACTCAGTCTCATCAGCAGCATTGTTGCTTATCTCCAGTAGAAGGCGTTATGAGAGATCCAACGAGACTGAAAAGTTGACTCGAAGGAGGTTAGAAAAGCGGTCATCAGCGTCGCCGCTGGTTGAACCAGCGAGTTCACCAAGACCCATGAAGATGGAGTTCTCAATGTCTCCAGAGGAGCAATGGTTGTGACATACGGACATATGATTGAGAATCTATATATACATACGAAAGTGTTGAAATAGATGGTAATCCGTTGAAACTTAGGCAAGGGGAACAGATAGAAGCCAGAGATTGCAAGAAATTCAAGTTGTGAACGAGTGCGAGATCTGGGAAGAAAGGAGTTTCCTTTGCTTCGAATCTTGTGAATGGAAATGATGTCTCCGGATGGTAATACAACGGTGAGAGAGGTGGAGTCACATCACATCATGTGGCGGTGAGTGTGGCACACCCGATTTAGGTGTGGGCTATGCCGGCTTGAGTGTAGCGATTTGCAGAGACAATCGAGCATCAATGTCGAGTTCTTCTCAGTAGCTTGCGGAATCCAAGCCAAGGTGGATATTTGTTGAGTTGTGTCTTGTATCCGCGGGTCCACATAGTTAATGAAAATTTATTTGTATTTGGATTTCATGTCAATTACATGTAAAATGGTCAATTTCTACTTTTGTGAGATTAAGGTTTCTAGGGAACCTATATATTATTCAATAAAAAGACCTTAAGAGAGAGAGCAAAAGGGAAAATACCCCTTGAGGTGGAGAGGTGTACAATAATTCTTGATGAATAAAAAAATTTCTCCGATTCTCTGGGGTGGAGGTCGGCATCTCCGTATTGAGTGCTGAATCACGATAAATCCTTGTGTTTTGTGTGTTTACTTGATCTTTGTCTTCTCTCTCGCTTGTACTTCTATCCCTAACAGGGGTATTATTAGTATTTAGAATGAGAGGGGTGGAGGTTTGTCTCTGGTCAATTAGCCTTGACATCCATTAGAAAATCCATTTTAGAAAGGGTAAACGTTTGTAACCGATCTAGTAACAACATATTTTTGTAACATCATTTTTCAAACCCTTACCTCCCTCTTGAGCAATTTGGAATTGGATAGATCGAAGAGGTAATTTCACTTTTAACTTGTTACACCCCAATTTTGACCGAACTGGACGTAGGAGTGAACCGTCTCCAAAATCATGGTTCACACCCAGATCTCAATAGCCGTGTCAACAAACCATTCCAAGCCCCCGACATAATTAGTGGTAACAATAATAGCAATGAATTAATAGGATAAATGAACTCGAGCTCTATATTGGAAATAAAATAATTACCCAAATTATTCCATCATTCACAAACTTAAATAAATAAAATATTTCAAAGTTTTGTTTTCAAATAAACCATCCCTGAAAGGAAAACACAAAATGAGCACTGGCATGATGCGTCATGCTCGCCCTCTCAACGAGTAAGGCAAGGCAGCGAATATACCCTACGCCGCGCCATGAAGTCATCAACCCGCAACATGCATCAAAATCCGAAAAGAAAGGATATATATGGTCTGGGTGAGCTCACAACTTAGCTCGGAGAAGTACAAAACCAATGCAACATACAAAATGCATGAGATAACATTACACTCGGGTCAGCAACATGCAAAATGCTATGGTAGTTTAGCGCCACCGCACCTCCATGCACGAGAGTGAGGACAATCAACAAAAAGCAACAATCCATACACTATAGATGTTGCCCCACATTACCCACTCCCCGTATAGAGATAGAGCTAGAGTCCGGGCGGCCGGCAACAATCCACACTACCCCGCCCTCCCCCGATACCCCCTACACCGCCACTAATACCTAAACCCCCTATTGGCAAGGGGCTTGCAAGTGGGTTCCGTTTCTAACCGCCCTATATGTCAATACAAAGATCTGTGGCCCCACCCAAAGATGGCTCCCTACGACATGGCAGAGATGGGGCTCGAGTCCGGTGGGGAAGCTGAACCACAATCCCACGTCCCTCCCCGATAACCTATTCGCACCTAAGTCCGCTAAGGTAGACGAAGATACGAAAAGGTGTGAGGGTGAGATATATCCAGGACTCCACTCCCTTCACATTCCACACACTAACTAAAAAACATCCGCGATGCCTAAACAACCAACATCCTAGCATATGAAATGCACGAACATATAATAATAATTTAACAACTAAAATGGCATGAAATGCACAAACATCGTAAAATAAACACGTGATACAAAATAATCACAAATAGCTTCATCGTTATTTGGTTAATTAGGCCTGGGGTCTTGTCCCTACCCGACGCATGATAACAAGTCCGCTTCCATCATGTGGCCTACTCACACCGTCTAGAGTCCTACATAATCATACCATAGGTTAGAATTTAAATTATTAGGGTTACAAATTGTTCAACCAAGTCCGCCAAGCAAACAGGCTTCGGTAGACATATCGATCGCGGGTACCGAAGTGAGACCGGGATGTCTTGGGGTATGGGTATACCGGGTCCCACGAGACCGGTAGCGCCCGCGGTATATACCACGCCCATACCACAAGACCTCTCAATCCAACCGGTATGACTCAGGGAATAGTACCCGGGGGCTATACCGGGACTTAGGGTCCAACCGGTATGTCCTCCAGGGTATATACCGTAGGACTCAATACCCAGACTTATTGTCCAAAATGTTGGGTCCGGCTGTTTGGGTCCCGAGAGCCCGATCTCGCATCTCCTCCCCTCCCCTTCGCCCATTGCCTTGGTTTCTAGGGTTTTTCCTAAACCATTCTAAGGTCCAAATATTCGCTTAGCCTTCTAGGTTTTGACTATAACATCGCATCATTCCTGGGATGGGATCCTAATGGAAACTAGGGTTTCGTTCAGGATTTTGGATCACTGCGTTCACGGCCCGATCCAAAATCCTAACATTACTAAGAGGGTTGAGCTACCTACCGTGGTTTGCCTGATGGTGGCGTGCTCTTCCAACGAGATCCTCTTCTTGAGCGGCCTCCTCCTCCCTTGCTCCTTCCTCATCTTCCGTACGGGCTAGGGTTTGATAAGGTTTGGAAGTATCATAAGAGGGTTGGGAGGCATATATATATAGTAGGAGACCGTTCTAGGAAGGTTTCCCTACGGTTAGAAACTTTCCAAAATTTCGATTCGGAGTGTGGGGACTCCATCGAGTCCGGCTCCAACCAAGTTATTGCACAAGGAGACCAGGATCAAACCGGTGTGTAAAATTTACATTTTTACACATCGCTTCTCATACCCGATCTCGTGACTCTTCCCGCCCGCCTTCCGGTCCGATTATGATTGGGAGACCGTTATAATGTAAACTATGGTTAAATCGAGCTTTCAAAGCACGGTTCTTACAACTCTACCACTCCTTAAAAGAAATTTCGTCTCCGAAATTTGCAAATAGGTCTCACATAACTTGTCTCACTGATTAATTCCCCTTAGCTTAATAAATGGTTTAACTTGACCTAAAGTCACAAAAAATTCCCTTCTCTCATAAGTCCTAACGCGGATCCGCATAGCATTGCACAAAAAGTCTTCTTGTTCAAACATTTGAGAGACGGAATCTAGAGTAAGGCTCTTCTATTATTTTTGCAGGACAAAATGGCAGACATTTTAGCTATGCATCCATCTTTGAATATGGATTAAATGCAAATGGAAGAGAACAATTGATGGTCGGGTGATATGGACAAGGGATAGGATTCCAAGGAGCATACAAATATATGCAGATGAATTATTCTCGAAAAAAATTTAGATATGGTACAAGATTTGAGTATTGGATCGGTGTACAAGTTCAATGGTGTGCTAATACGTGACTGACACATAATAAAAAAGTATAAAGAAAAGGAAAGTACCGGATATTAGATTTGGGATCAGCGAGCCCAAACCGATATAAACTGTCCCATCTGCCGATCCGATATGGATTCTAAAAACCAATGTATACGTAGTACAATGATCTGTTCTGAATCTAGTAGTATTCAGAATTCAGCTTGGAATCGAGTTCCACCTTCATAGCTTGCATTTTGGAACTCTCATACCAAATAGTTTGGGATTTGTTGCAGTCAAAAGAAAAGCAGATGATAAGGAGAAGACGAAACCTGACTAGATTTATGAAACAGGCCAAATGTTCAAGGGCAACGTTGTATAGAATTTTGATGTTATGTATTATTTTCTTCTTTCTCCATTATCCCTCTCCTCCGATTTTAACTTCCTGAACAGTGAGAGATCTTCAGAGGGGAGAGAGGAATTACAATCGAGGTATTTATGCACTTTTTGAGTTCGATCACCAGTATACACATGCAATCTTTATGGAATCTATCACTATTCATTCATGGGTAGGACCCATTGGATATGGAAAGTGCCGAAATCCTAAAAAAAGTAACGAATACATGCAAGTCAGCTTCAAACTATGGATGAAAGTCGCTATAGGATAAGGAATTACCCACCCTAAAATATCGAGCTCCACCAAGTGGATCAGTAAGGTTTCAAGGTCTTGTTTGTCCTATACACAAACTTTAAGCACTGTAATGATGCTTACAACCTAGAAAAGCAAAATCCAATTAGGAAGGTACTTTTGACGACAGTGACTGATTCATTTGTACCATATAAGGTCTGCTCAATGGATTAGGTAGGTTTAGGTCAGGGAACATATTAAAACATGCAATCTTCGTATCTTTTTAATTAAGGGAATATCTAATGACGCTTCCAAAGATGAATTGGGGAGCATGACACTTCCTTTAAATACCTTCTAATTTAAAAACACCGAAAAATGTAAAGTAAAGCTTTGTTTTGGTTGTATATTTTCCTGTAACTCTCGTTTCTTTGTATTTTTACGATACACATCAAATGGTTGGAAAACCAATTTTATAAGACAATTTTATTTTTCACCATTTTATATGAAAAACAATGAAACCAAACTAGAACAAGCGGGAAGATAAAATGACTGTGTTTCATTGTAAGTGCTTTACACCTAACTTATAAATTAAAGTTAAATCGGCCAAGCCCGATCCGGATATTGTGGGCTCAAACCTGGCTGCAATGGGGGCCCACATTTGTGTTGGGATCCCCTTAAATTGAGGTGGGGTTTCATACGTTATGTAATTTCCTTCCTTTTCAATTCAAACTTGAGGTGGGGTTCCTCACTTGAGCGAATTTCTTCCTTTCTAACTCAAACGTCTCTCTCTCTCTCTCTCTCTCTCTCTCTCTCTCCCTCATGTGTAAAGTTATGTCACGAGCAATCTATAATTGCTCTGAGATGGAGAGAATAGTATACTCGTATTTTCTTTGGGGATTCCATCACCATCCATATTATTATGGTTTCACACCACATCGATGGTGATAGAACGATTACAGAGAGTATATGTAGATGCAGATCTAAACTCTGGGATTTAGAACACTTAACTGTAGAAAGTTCCCGACGGGATCCCATGGTCATGAAAGAGAATTTTGCAGTTCGTGTTGGGGTCGGGATCGAGTTTCCGTTTATTCCATTGTACGACTGACAACAAGATATACCTAACCCTTATATTTAAATTAACAAGAATAATGCTGGGGAGATGGGAACAATAAAACTAAGTGCACTTTTATTGTCAAAAGACTTAAATGAACCCAAAAACTATGGTCATGCAGGTGAAACACCTTATAATAGAAGATTATTAAGTTGCAAATATTCTTTGAACCAAAATCCAATTTAATTCCTAACAATATTTTAAAGTTATTAAATGTGTTATTGGTAGAGTATTGACAAGTGGGCCTTTACTGTTACCATGGGGTTTCTAAAAGAACAGGTTCCACAGCTGTTCTATATGGTCTGGTCTGGGTCGACCAAAGTTGACGTGTCAATCAACACTTTCCTCCAACTCCCAATCATCAACTTAATAAATTCATTGATCCGTACTGTCAAAGTTGCATATTAGTAATTATAAAGCTGTTGGAGGACCTCATTCAACCGGAAATCTAGTTTTATATATGTCCTTTGATAAGGGAGAGGTTGATTTCAAGGGAGAGGATAATAAAATGAGAAAGTGAGAGTTAGAGTAGAAAAATAAGGTAGGTTAAGAGAACCAAACAACTGTGGAGAGAGAGAGAGAGAGAGAGAGAGAAAAGATGGGTGTACTCTCTCTCTGTCCATTGGGTCCATACTCCAAAGGTTGGTCTCACATCTTATAAGACAGTACTAATGTGGATACGGTAGAGGTAAAGGAACCGGGACTAGTGTCTGCTGTTAGGAATATTTTAGTAACACCATCACAGCACATGTGGATCAATGTGCTCTGCAACCAGATTCACGGGACAAAGCTCAAGTATATAGTAATTCCTTTCAGATTTTGGTAGAGTTTGGTTTTAAGGAGGGAAGACTCAAAACTGCTTCTCCTCATATCATCATCACACCCATGCAAACTGAATTCACATAATGATCGTGAGTAGTGACACCTGGGAGTCAAGAAGGCAAGAGAGAGAGTTGGTCAAGTGGAGAACTAGTCGAGTCGATGAAAGAAAAGAGAGATTTGGAAGATAAAGAAGAGGAGATGGGGGATGCGGTTGTTTGTTCATGCAAGAGGGAAGAACACGCAATACAGCTTTTCCTATTCTAGTGCTTCTTCATCCATCAGCTTTTGCGTTTTTAAAAGCTAACTGTTGGATGCGAGCCTGTCACATGGCATCCAATCTAATGGGTATAATCATGTAGCACTATGAAGTGTACAGACGAGACCACTCCTGGATGCACCCTCATAGTAGTGGTACAGCCATGGTAGCCAGCTGCGCCATTTGATGACCGGATAATGTCAGACTTCTACGGGACGCCCATCTTTCTATTCCATCTCTTTAGCCTTCAAACAGCTCCCTCTGTCTCCACTCCAGCTCTTTATATTTGCTGCAACCTCCCTCACATTTTTCTCAAAATCCCATTAAATTGATGGGATTTTCGAAAGGATGGGCCGGGAAAGTCAGTCTGCGGTGAAAATCTCACAACGGATGGATGAGAAAGGCAAGGAGAGTCTCACCCTATAACCATCAACAGCGCCTCTTTCTTTGACAATTTCATTCTAGAACCAAGTCATCCCTATTGTGACGAGGGGAAGGGGCTCCTCACAAACTCCTGGGGGGAGAACACACCCACAAAATGGACTTGTAAAATAGAAAACCCAAAAACCATATAAATTTATAACAACCATTGGTAAATGTAAATCAATAGTGTGATTACAATCCCCCCCGTAAGGTTAATATTGCCATAGAGGATTGTAACTTCAACATCCTAACGTACGCATATCTCAACAAAGAGTGTCTCAGTAGACCTACAAGACATCACTATGAAGAAATCAGCATAATAGAGAAGTGTTATTCTAACTGAATATAGTAAAATATACAACCAAACATCTAAACAGAAACAATTACAAAATTCAGTTAAGCAGGTAAATGAGACTCGAAACAGTAGTTAGCACAAAACCACAATTGTTTGGAACTAAGAAAAGGTATGGTCATAGAGCCCCATTAAGTCCTCAATACCCAATAGAAGGAAAATTGAAATTGGTCCTTACTGCCCACTACATATAAAAATCATATAGAACCTCTCTTCTTTTGCACACAAGCAAGAAGATAGGGAAGATCACAGAAAGAGAAGCAAATAACTTCGAAATCCTATTCTATCCAAGAGTTATACATGTATATACTATAACCTAGGTGCCAGTAACTGTATCGAACATGGTCACAGTCCAAAGCTAAAAACAAGATCCGTACAGATCACAACCCGTATCACGTAATCGATAAATATAGATTAAAAATAAAAGGGGAACCAATCGGCATTGGATCAGATCTGCTACTCTGAAACCCATATGAATTGGTAGATCCGGACAATACCTTAAACCATGCTATATACACAAAACAATTATAAACCAATTTTTGTTTGAGAGAGAGAAAGAGAGATTGATTTGCTAGCTAATCTCAGGATTTTATAAGATGCTCACAAGGCTACTGAGGACTCCCCCCCTTCTCTCTCTCTCTCTCTCTCCCTCACAGTTTCTCCCTCCTCTATATATCTATATATATGCATTGTGGGCTACGATGGGTTGTGGAGAATCCTCTCCCTTAACTTGAACAAGCAAATGAAAATTCTTGTAACAATGATTGTGTGAAATCTCATAAATAAGAAAAAAACTTTTCAAATGGATTTTTATATTTAGCTATTTAAATCAATGGTTGAAGAATGAGCAAAATTAATTGTACTGAGATTTGGTAAATCTTTTCCTTTAATTTGCAAAGATTAGAAAATCTTTCCATTTTGGTGTAGTGTACAGTTGCGTTTTTAATCCCTACACTTACTTCCAACCATAGTTAGAACCTGAATATTTCATGAGAATGAAGAATCAAAATTTCCAAGATTTAAGGAAATGAGAATGGATTGCTCAAAGCAAAAGTGACTCAAAAAAGTACTGATGACCTTTGAATAAAGAAACAATGGCTAATCTTGAGAAAAGAATTTCTTATGATAGCATGAAGAGACCTACACAATAATGCCTAGGTGTCAATCGGTCAATTTTATTAGGCTTAACAGTCTTGGACCTTTCAAGGAAGGTCCGAAATTGAGAGACCAGTTGATCCTCAAAGCTAAACCAAGACCAGAGTTAATAATCAGTTGGTTGGTTTATTAGTCTTTAATTGATTAGTTAAATCAGTTTTTATCAGAATTTTGTGACGTGATATGATATGTTAGGCTCTCTGGTTTGTGTATTATATATAATGTATTATGAAGTTATTTGTGATAAATCAATTATGAGTAATAGATTCCGGAGTAATAAATAATACATAAGTTTGGTACCACTAAACATAATACATTATATAATGAGAAATAGGTTATAATGATAAACAACTAACCTATTTGTAGATTATGCATTATATCTATTTATTTTAATTATAAATAGACATTATAAATCATGCTAAACAACACAAATTTTATAATGTATTACATAATGGCAACAAAAGAGAGCCTTAATCTCTACTGATTGATGCCTGATGACGCTTAGTCGCCTTGATCAGTTCGATTGGGTACATTGGGTCCTAATCAGTCGGTCCATTGTATTAACTGAGGTTGGTCCACAAAGTGACCAACACCACAATCATAATAATAAACTATTATCCCAAAATTAAAACGAACCCATTTAATAAACAGGATTCGCTTTTTGTTAATTTTCGCCCACCGGGTTGGTTTTAGTTTTGGGATGGTACTACAAAAATTGGACACCCCAGGCTTCAATGCCAAGACTTCTATGTAGATTCAGGCATTCAGCGCTTGAGGCGCCCATCTAAAGCAAACTAGTCTTTCAGCCTTATATGGAATTCTTGGGGACTGGGTATTTTGACCCATGGTTTCTTGTTCATGGTATTAAAAACGAGCATCGTTATTAGATATACAAGGAATTAAATATCGTACGATACGGCATCACAAACGATTTAAAGAGATTTTATCTATCGATTAAAGAAACGGGTGGATACGTTAAGATACGGACAAAATATGCATCGAAATACAAGCAAAAACAAAATACGACTAATTTGGGAAAAAACACAATACAAATAATCACTTATTGTCCACTACAAAGACACATTGAGTGATTGGACTCAATAAACTATGTCTTAATCAAAGGATGATAAAAATATATTATGTTATTTGTAATGTTTATTCTTATATTTTATTATAAATTTAATATCATTTTACTTTTTTTTTTTTTTTTTTTGAACTGGACATATTTAGAAAAGGGAGAATACCATACATGGAATCATGTCCCCAAAGACCATAAAAATGTTTGAAAAGCTCTTCGTTTCGTTGAGTGCATAAGGGGATGGATGGCTGCAAATGTGAAATTGCTGGGGAAGAAATTTGCATATGGAAGTTCTTCTTCATTTCTCTTCTTCTCTTCCCCCTCCTCTGGCACGGGGGCGGAGGCAGTGCTGCCATTCTTCTCTCTCTTCCTTCATATGGCGTGCAATGGTTGCCTGCTTCTCCTATGGTGGGAAAGCAATGGCTGCTGCTGCTTTCTCATTTCTTCTTCGATCATCGGCGACGGCAGTGGCTGCTGCTACTGTTTTCTTTTTCTTCTGTTATCGATGGTTTATGGTGGCTGTTAAGTTCTCCTTTATATTCTTTCTCATTTAAGCAGAAGTGGTAGCTCCTGTATTTCTCTCTTCTTTTTCTTTACAAATTTTGTTTTGCACAGGTCTTTGATTTTTTTGTTAAATTCAATATGCATATCTGCATCATCTGTATTGACGTGAGTTAGAAGCTGTGTATCGATGCGCATCAGACCGCACGACTTGTCGTTTGATACCGTCACGCTGATACACTTTATTAAAAAACGGAGATACCAATGGTAATGTATTATATCGACTCGTCGGCTACCAATACATATAGACCGGCTATTTATCGATATTTCTGATTACACCTTGGATATAAGGAGGCATTCATCGGGTACTGGTTAGTTATTCTGATGTTGCATTCCTTTAGTATCAATTAGGTATTGACCAAGAATTCGGACTGTTGGGTCCGACCTAGATACCTAAAATCATGCTACCACCATATGCACAAGCAAAGATCACTTAACAAAGGCTATGTTACATGGAGATATAATCAATGGTAGAAACATCTCGTGTTTTCTCCTTCTTGACAAAAAAACCGTTGGAAATCTGCAAAAAAACGTTTTAAAGAATTATTTCCTTGTTTGAGAAGAGGAATAAAAGAAAGAAATGCATTAAGATCACTCAATGTTAGGGACCAATGTTAGGAACAGAGGTGGCATCAAGAGATAACATTATTTTTGGATGATCAACAGAAATTGAAGAACGGGAACCAAGAGAAAAGGGGGTCACCATCACTGCACCCTTATGGATTTTCATTATATATTCCAATTTGACGGTCCACGGCTTCAATATCATCATAAAAAAGAGACTCATTTTGGGGGTGGGGGACTATCTCTAGAATATAAAAGACCATAATAAAATCACGTGAAGAATACATGTTCTTGCGAGTGAACTAATCCTCTCGGATTCAATGAGACTCATTTTAGGGTGGGATTCATTCGAGAATATCAAAAGTATCAAAATAAAACGTAAAGAATATGTTTTGCGAGGGAACTACACTCCCATCTCTGTATCTTCCCATCAAGATTCTCTCCATTTCATCCATTCCTTTGTCAAACATTTCTTCTTTCTTTTTTTTTTTTTTTTGGTATAATCAAACATTCCAAGATAGAAAAGAGATTACAAGTCGGGTAAGAATGAAACAAGGACAAAGAGAGGATAATGGGCTAACAATGTTCTGAAACCGTTGGGCTTCACAGCAGAAGTGGAATAAGCCAAAGCATTAGCATCCCTGAGAGAGCATTCTCACAAGAACCTGGTTAGGGTCCCAACATCCAACAAGACGGGTTATAAACAAGAACATTGAACAGAAATGGGTCCAGACGAGAAAGAGAAGGAAATTAATAGCGGAATGTTTAGAGGAAGGAAATGTGAAAAAGAGGAGATAATGCAGCTAGGAAGGCTCATACTGACTCCCCACTGCAAAGATTATGTTGAGATTCTCAAACTCACCCTCTCAATCTATCACAAAAGACATCCTTGCACTCACTTCTGAATCAGATTACAATATATCATCTCAACCATTTCCTGCTTAATCGTATCACGAAGAGAGATTATCCACCGGGCCTCCTCACAGATCAACATTAGAGATTTCCAATCAATCTCTTATCGGGCCTTCCTGCATTAGTTATGGTGGGTCAATTAAAGGCAATAAAAGGAAAGAGAAAGTGTTAAATTTCTGAATTCAAATTTGAATGAGGTGAATATCGAAGACTTCAAACACCAAAATGTGAAAAGAGTCCATGAACTAATTTTAGAAATAAAATATCCGCAACCAAGATCTTTTGACATCGAAATAATAGCATGAGAGGGCGGAAGTTCTATGGCTGAAGCGCCCCTTCTCTAAGGCCAATAGAAATGTTGATGAACGGAAACGCTACCGAACCACATGAGCGTAAGAATCCGTAAAGAGATAACCACTCCCATCGAGCGTAAGAATTCTCCAAAGAGATAAACCACCTCCATCTAACCTGAAAATAAGCCGCATCCCAGACACTCTTTGATAAATCCATCAAGAGGATGCCCACCAAGATTGATAAAGAAATTTTATACTAAATATTTTGTTGATGCTATGAAATTTCTCCCCAAGCCACAGCTTCTTTGAGCAATATCCATCGGGAACAAGCAAGAGAGATATTTGGCTTTCTTCTTCAAAGTTCTCAAAGAAGAACTAAGACACCATGCTTCCTCTAATAAATGTTTGTTTTGTTATCTTTGAATATTATGTCATGCGAGCTTGAGGTGGGTTGAAAATCTAGATCATTGGAAACAATAAAAGAAAGAGATGTGCAAACCATGGAGCTTGCAAAAGAAAAAACAGAATATGATCCAAGACCTGCATCCATCCCACATATCCTACAAAGGCTGATAGGACTCTGATAGAGATCCAGCCAGCAGCACCATGCTCACAAACCCTCCACAATTTCTTAAATTTTGGGCAAATGTATTGCAGTCCATACATGGGCTTCCAAGATTCAGTAGGGGACAAGTTTCCAGGACCAATAAAGAAGAAGCTCCATTCATTAAGTTTGATCATCTCTTAAGAATCATGGAGAGAAGATGATAAATTTGACAAAGAATTTTCCATTCTTGGTAGCCGCCTAAACATAAGTTTAGTAAGAAAGATACTGAGGTGTATCTTCTTCATACTTTTTTCTTCATCATTGAAAAGAGAATTCAGTGCAGGTTTATATTCCATGATTTGGATGATTGGTCAATCAAACCTTGACAAAAAAGAAAAAGAACAGTTCTTTGTGGTTTTGCCTCTCAATACGATGATCCTTAAAGGAAGGGCTCCATCTATCAGTCCAAATATTTAATACACCCATCTCCAACCCAAGTAAGCCTTGCAGAAGAACTCCCACAAGTAATGATTCTCCTTCGAGCCCAAGAGGGATTGTTACCTAACTGGAGAGACAGAAAATCCGAATAAGTGATAAAGGGAGGCTCAAAATCTTGGCCCATCTTGTTTGAGGATACCCAGATTCTCCATGCACCTTAAAAAAGCACAGCTCTATTATGGAGGGTGGCCAGACTTGAACAAACCACTGGTCCTTAGTTTTGCATAATCTGTCCTGCAAGACATCCAGTGACTCCCTTTATGTTTATTATCCTTCCAAAGAGTACCTAAAATGCAACTTTCTTAGAATCAAGACAAGGAGATGGTAATAAAAAATAAAAAAATGAGAATATGTATTATTTTGGAAGAAGGAAGCACTACCAATTTCAGAAGTGCAACCTTGCCAACACAAGAGAAAAAAGTTAAGAAACTTATTTTCCAACCTTAGTTTTCTTCAAGTGACCCATCCAAAAATATTCTTAGAAATTTCTGATTGTCCAAACTTAAAAAGGTAATCCCAGATATTTATTTGGAAGAGCCATCCATCACCAAAAGAGATCCGAAACATCCCTTGAGAACCATCTTTAAATTTCCTGTTCTTAGTGTTAGGACTACAAAGGAGATGCTAGATTTAATTCAAATTTATATTTTGTCCAGAAACTTTGTAATACTGGTTAATACAATATTAAAGAAGCATAGCTCCCACAAGTGCAGCTTGAGAGAGAGAGAGAAAATCAAATATCAACAAATAAAATATGCAGAAAGGCTGTGCCCTATTTGAATTTTAATACCTTAACCAAACCAGCAAGCTCAGCTGAATAGAGTATGGAAGACAAAGCCTGGGAGCACAGAATGAAGAGAGAGCAGGTGATAACGGATCTCCTGTCTGTCTAGCCTCAGGTAGGAATAATCTCACCATGCTCTCAAGCCCCACGCCAATAATCAAAGTAAAGGAAAACAGTAGTTATGCAAATCAATAAATTAACTCCAGAAAAGGGTGGAAACCCAGCTAAGAAGTATACATTTAATAAAAAGTCCAATCCAATCTGCTCATTTTTGGCATATCCAACGGAGAGGGCCATGAACTTGTCTCTTACCAGTCCTCTTTGTCCCGATATAATGAAATATTCATCAAGGAGCACAATATTGTCGGGAATTGATCTATTTGGAATAAATGCCAGATTGAATGCCAAGGGGCAATGAGTTCATTAAGGAAAGGTTTGACCTGAAGAGGTCGCTGATCTTTCTTTAGACCACTCACGCTGACACCACAAAAACTAATTGGTCTAAATGGTCAAATGTTACGATTGGAGTTTTGGATAAGACAGGCAGGTATGATTAAGCACCGGTTTACTACCTGAAGAAACACTTGAATTAAAAATAAATCATCTTCACCAAATCCAAAACCATAGAAAAAGATCGGAGGGAAACCATCCAGGCCTAGGCCTTTAGAGAAAAGAGCTGTCTAATCCCATCCATATTTGGAATTTTACAAGGATCTCATAAAGAGAAGAGGGAACCATCGGTTGAATATCGTCCATGGTTCTAGAAAAAGCTTTAATGGCTATAGAAGAAGGAAAATAGCTGTTGTTGAAAAATGCTGTTGAAGTTCTTTGGCAACCTCATTATCATTATTGTCCACAACCCAAAGGTGTTGAGTTTATATTCAATACAAGAATTTTCCTTGATGGTATAATGAAAACTGGTATTAGCATCCCACTTGGGAGCCAATCAATTTGATTTACACAAAATTTCCTCTCAACAACTCTTCATTGAGACACACTGAATAATATACCTGATCTTTGCTGCTTGAGAAAATTTCGAAAGGGTGGCTTTGAATAGCAGAAAGTTCATTCTTTAATTTTCAATATTGCTTTGATAATTCCAAAAACTTCCTTCTTATTCCACTTTCTCAAAAATTTCACATAATGAGATTTGAGAGAGAGTATTACCCGGAGAATCCACGCCCACCCTTTACATATATCATGCATTAGGACAACCACATGGCTCCTCAAAACGAAAAGGTCGCCTTCCTTGCACACATCTTACCATCAAAGTCCACTAAAAGGGATATGATGGGAGCTCCTAGCTGGTTTTAACCATGATGAGCATTATCAATTCTATCCTCCACTTTGAATTACAGCCAAAGCCCGATCCAATCTGATTCTGATGTTATCATTTCGATTCTCTTGTTGTTCCAAGTAAAGGCTGGTCCCTGAACCTATGTCTATGAAGCCACACACTACCAAATCTTTCAAGCTGTTAGAATCTCTAATCATCAGGCATATTTCCTTTAGATCTCTCCAATCCAAGAAAGAGAGTTAAAACTCTCCAACGCGCTTTCACTTCAACCAGTTCTTTGACTTCGTTGATATTTTACTCCTGTCCTGGCAATGTGTACTTCTGGATTTGTTAGATCACCAAACACAGGCATATGAAAGTAATACTTTGGTCATAGAAATTTTACAATCAATATTTCTCTATCCGCTTCAAGAATAGAAACTGACAATATCCCAAAATAGAGCACACACACGCTTGGCCCCCCGACAGTCTTATTACTTGATCCACACCACAAAAAGCTTCTTTGAACTGAATTTTTGAGAATTTTCCACTCTGATTTTGATTTTGGTTTCTAAGAAATACTACAAACTGGTTTATCGTTTAAGGGGAGAGCTTGAAAGTGCTCAAATTGTCACAGCCCCTAAACCTTGACAATTCCAGCTGTTTTCAAGATGACCCGTGGGTTGATCTTCAGCCACTGGCGGGAAAATGCTCAAAATCTTGGCTTCACTTGCTTCCTTGAACTCTCTTTTGTCTTCAGACTGTGATTCCGGTTGTGCTAGAAAGGACTAGTCGGGTTTGTGGAGGAGGTAAATAGAAGAAGATGGTTTGAAGGAGGTATGGGTTCAACCTGAGTAGATATTTATTGGGATGGTATGTCAAGATGTAGTGGCGCGGGGGTGAGAGCTCTTGCTGGTATGGGATTGGTTTGGCTGGTTTACAATGGGTGGAGGTGGAACGCAGGCCTGGTGGTTGTCTGACTGTGGTAGTAGTGGTTAAACAGATTTGTGGGTTGAAGGGGATTTGTTATGGAGACCTCGAAAACCGAGTTACGAGCTGCATTAATGCCAATGTAAAACTTAGGGATTATTTAGAAGATGGTCTGAATATGAAACGGTGCTGAGGAAATGTGGTATTGGTCTGTTAGAAGGGAAGACTCACAAAGAGAAAGGTCTGGGAAGCATAGACTAGGGTCAGAGGAGGTGACGATTGTCCTTGGGGTGTAGTGCAAGGTGATATGAGATTCTGTGGTATTCCATTATTGAAATTAAGGTGAGCCAAGGACCACATTTCAACCGGCCCATGAGGAGGGGAACTAGCTCTTTGGGGACCACTAAGCTCAGCAAACTTCCAACTGGAAAGCCTGTCTGCAATACTTGGAAGCATGAACTCTCTGAGCAATGCCCTTCTCAGTGTTCTTCTCTCTTGCTCTTCCAAACAGTCTAACAGAAGGAACTACATGGCTTTAAGATCACTGAATTGTTTGGTGGGAGAAGATTACATCAACACGAGGGAGACAACTGCCAAGTTGATCAGCTTCGAAGAAAATAACGCATCCATACTGGCCATGCCCAATGAGACCACAAGAAACAGTAAATTGGCAGCCTCATACTTACGAGGTCACACAATATGCCCTAGTCCATTCCCTCTGGATTAAAGGTCCATCCTCGATTTTAAGGAAGTACGAAGAGGCTCGACTTCAAATGGTTCGAGTGAATGAATACTATATTGGACCCTTCTGTCCCATGGATACCATCAACAATCATCATAATCTGGTTAACAGGAGCAAGCATTGATGCAATTTTAAAACCATTTTATCTGTAAACAGCTCAGGAGGTATATTGTGGTGTATCTGAATCCATATCAAGTCTGTCAAATTTCCAATCATGTTCACCCATGGCTCAATAAACTATCAGATAACCCATATGGTTCAAGGAGCTTCCCTCAAACATTGAAGGTCTAAGAGGGTAATGAAAACCCAAATGTGGAGATGTAGCTGTAGAACAGCAAAAACCCCAAGCAGGATATCTCGATTCCATGCCAAGGAAGCACTTCTATAACAGCTTTTGCTTCATGGTTTTTCCTGCAATGACTTTCCTGATCAGAGTGAGCCGAATGAAATTTTGCATTGTTCTTGAAACATCATCCTCCAGGAGCTAGAGTCTGAATATTATTAAAGAAATTGTAGAGGTAGATGGGTTGGCTGAAGGATGGTGGTGCTGTGTCCATTGACGGTGGAATTGTTGACTGCATGATAGTAGAGAAGGTTGGCCATTGGAGTTCAGCATCAACTCCAGGGAGAGAAGCAAAAGGTAAAGAAGAGAAAATAGCAAACACGCACAAGGCGGAGTCAAAACATGCACAGGGCAGAGTTTTTTTTATCCCAGTTGGGTCTCACAATGTATTGGTATACGTGTCCTAGCTCGATTCCTAAACTGTCCGATCAGGGCTAGACAAGTTGGACAAACTGAGATGATTCATCCGTAGATTTGATCATCTTTCTGCTTCTCAAATCGACCAAACTGGAAGGGATTTCCGATCATCGCTCCACCCTTCAGCGGCTCAACGAGTTCATCTGAACGAAACATTTTGGCATTCAGAAACTCTTTTTTTTTTTTATCAACGGCATATATACCAAAAACAAGGGTTTAAATAAATAGAGATTAGTTCTATCACTATAGGCACCATATAAGGGTATGTCTATGGGTACTCTTTATCAAGCACGTGGAGTTGAACTGGATGATCAGACATTATGAAAATCAGCAGTATTATTACCCTTCTAAACTGAGGATCAGACATTATGGTAAAAATCTAAAACCAAGAGTACAAATATGCAAAACACTGAATGTCACAATGAAAAGTCAATTTGGCAAACATTTGAATGGCTAAAAATTATGGGAAGGTGGGCTACCTGATCTGAATGAATATGCGGGATCTAACATTAGTCAATCCACACTGCTTCCCTACTCCATCCAGAAATCAATAGCAGCCTCCTCCCAATCACCAATAATTAACAAACAAAGGGGATTAAGTCTGAGTAGGTGATGTAAAATGTCATAACGAGCCACCTAAAAACAAAAAGTAGAATAAAAAAATTTCAGTCATTATCAAAAATAAATCTTTTGCAGGTTACCGGCCATAACTGTTTCGATAAGTCAAAACCTCAAGCAACATACTGAGTTTTTACTTTATTCTTAACAAAATATAGCTATTTATTTTGTTCTCCTTAAAGTTATAGGCAATCTTATTCAAGACATTACATTCCATAACTAACTAAACAAAGCTCTATTTGAGAAGTCAAGTAAAAACCTAGAACAACTCATATCAAGTGCAAAAAATAATATTTTTTTATTTTGTCCCAAAATCATGAGAGAGCTGGTAGTCTGCTGATTCCCTCCAGCCATTGGCGTCTCTCCCACAGTAAATTGCCTTTGGAGCTAGTCCTCCCATTTCTGGGGAGAAACTAAGAAACAACATACAGTGTATTCCTCTTGCTTGAGGAAAATAGTCTCTATTTCATTCCACTAAGACTAGACAAATCAACTGAGAAGCTGTCTCTTGCTGGGCGTGGACAGCATAGATGGGGCACACCCACGCCAATGCCAGAAGCAGTGGGAACACCCTGAGACTCATCTCTCACCTCTGATACTCACATTCTGTCCAAGTTATACACGTGTTTGCATGAAGGTAGTATGCATCATGGCAGTCCACCGCTCATCTTCACCCAGTTGAGTGGAACCCCGACCGGATCAGTTCCACAAACAAAGTTGTCACTCGCAGGTAAAAGGGCATAATACAATAAAGTTAACAACAAAGTTATCACCGCTGTAAGGGCATACAATGAAAAGACATGAACAAGTATTATAGCAACAGAGTACACCTGGAAAAAGATAGGAAACAAAAAAGAAAATCGCCAAATATGATTGAAGTGCCACGGTAGCAAGAATGATATCAGACAAGGCTACCAGCCTTTACAGAATGAAAGCCTTCGTAATTTACAGGCTTACATTTAGTTGATTTAACCGGGAGAGCTTATTTATGGTCGAATTTACCACTCTAAAACAAGCTGTCTCAATTGTTGAATTGAGGCATGGCCTTCACATTAGTGATTGTGTAGTTTGCTTAAAAGAGTCTCCGAAGCAAAATGGCCGGCCTTCAACTTTTTAATGAATAAATATGGGATTGAAAATAGTAAAATTTTAAAAGCTAAAGAAGAGGGCCAACTGTATGCAAAATGAATGTTCCGAAGAACGGAATTGTCAAATCTCAAGCTACTCAAGGGAAACAAGCAATGGCATATAGAGAGCAATCTGACGATCTGTGTAAAGAAAAGGAGTTAGTGTTGCATAGACCTTTTTTGCATGAGTATTATGTCATAGTGTGGGTTCTCATTCAACCTCTCGGAATGACCCAGTCCATGCGTGCAGTTGTGGGGTCAGTATGGGCCAATGGAAATAGAAAGGTCAGGTTGAAGGTCTGGATACCCATCATTAGCCAAAAAATGTGTCAAAGTGCCAAACATCACAGGGTTTTGAGAATGGAAAATCACATCAGTTGTCCAAGAATATTAAGCAAGAGAAACAAATTGGAACAGATTGGCAGTAAAGGAACAATTTGTGGTGGTAATGATGGGAAGAGTTGGGAAGAAGTCAACAACTGGAATGTGCCGGCTGGTAACTCATCGTCTATATTTTAGGAAAGTTTTGTTGCGGGTCAAGTGGGCCCAAACAAATCTGTGCCAATGAAAATTAACTGGTTTAAGGGGGGGAGTCCGACAAACAGACACATCCACACAAGAGAGAATTGGGCTTATCGGCTGACCCGAACAGTACTACAAGACCGAGCACAGAGCACCTCCCATAATAGTACAGACTTCCAAAGCAATGAAGACATATTTTTGGCATCAAGCAAGACAAGGATCGCAGGAAACCACACATACTATCTAGGTTGGCCTGTCAGAAAGGACTTCTGCTCCGCAGGCAGACCCCATCAACTGAGGATCAGGATTAATAGAAAAGAAGAGATCCCCTTAAAAATATTCTTATAAGAACTTAACTTAAAAAACAAGACAAAAAGGGAAATAAACACCTGACAAACCCCAGAATCAATACACACATAAAAGGAAAGAAAACAAAGGGGGAAAACAAGAAACGAAAAGAACTATAAACTTCAACAATAAAAGATCACAGGCACAAAAAAACAGCTCAAATCAGTACTTTAACAATCAGATTTGCGGCGTTATTCTTTAATCTTTGCAAGCTCTTCAAAAAATTGAGACTGCTCGATAAATAAACAGAAACTCAATGGCTTGACCAAGGCACCACAGAGATAATTTCCTTGGAAAACAATTAAAGGGAAAATCACCTGTGACACCCTGACAATTGGTTTACTACACAGAACTACTTCCTGTGTAGTTTTGACTTGCAATCCACCACCTTATTAATGCTGTTAACTCCTTGAGGGTCTTGAATGACAAAAAATAATTCAAAAAACAATACTTTAAAGCAACAATTTTACTCCTCGCTCCTCATCGCCTGCCTCCTACCAGAACGCTGGAGAGACGATGAGATGGAAATAGAAACAGAAAAGGAGAAATCTGGCTGAACGACAAAATGGATTTGAGTCAATAATTTGATGAAGGCCAAGATTTAAAATCTGTATAATGGATTGAGGATTGAGGATAAGACGAGGTCGGAGATCCTCAATGTGTTCAGCAAGATCTAAAGCTTCGAAAGAAGTAAGAAACTTCCCAAGGGCCTCTCGCACACCATCAGCTTGATATTTCTTTTGAAAACAGCTCCATCATGGCAGGCAATCTTAGCCTTCAACCGCTAGACATCGACATAAGCTGGTTCGAGACATGCTTAACACTACAAATGGGAAAATGAAACCCAACAAGAATTCAGCTCAAAATCCGCCAAATGCAATTTGTTCGATTCTTCTCGAGAGAGAGAGAGGAGAGAGAGAGAGAGAGAGAGAGAGAGAGAGAGAGAGAGAGAGAAAGAGAAGACGGCCGCAGAGAGAGTGAGAGAGATCCAATGGCTGCAGAGTCACAGAATGTGATTAAAGGGGGAAGATTATAAGGTCCGGGATGGGTGGGCTGGTGGTGTTAAAGGTTCTATTGAGTTGATTTGGGCACCGGAAGATGGGAATGAATAGCTACATTGCTCAGGAAGATCTAGATATTCAGCCAACTGCCAACCTCCCACCGCTCAACCCTCCACCTACTCGAGCTCTGGGCCCGGCATCACCACTTGGAGTTTTTTGGATGATTTCTTCCACTCTGCCTCTTCCCTCGAACTAAAGGTGAGCTGCAGGCGGTCTTAGCCTCTGACAGGATAAAAAGGGTCGCCTGCACCGAGGGGGGAAGGTTGGTCAGTCATCGGCCTCTTTGGTGGGATGGAACTGATTATCCCAAAAGCTGCGGTAGAAAGCCAACCAAAGAGGAGAGGGCGGGGAGAGGCAGTGGCGGTAGGTTGATCAGAAATTAATGTTCCTAACGGCAGCCTAAACAGAGGCTTCTATTCAATTGCACTCGATAAGCTAATGTAATAAATCATTAAAGAAACTCTAATGGCGGAAAACACACACAAAAAAAAACCCCAATAAAGTTCATAACATTAAAGAAGCAAGCGGTGGTCTCCTGTTTGTTTCCTTTCTCTCTCTAATTAATATTTTGGTTCTTACATTTGTCTTCTAACAAGGAGACCAATAGCACCAATCAAAGGAACCATTAATTTTAAGCAAGAGCCAGATAAATTCCTCCAATCTCTTAGATGTTCGTAAGCTTAACCAAGCATCATATACATACCTCTGTTTTCCATTTGTACTTAACACTCTCAACTCCTTTCATCTTTGCACCATTCGGGGCTTCAAATGGAAAACTGCATTTCCAGAACGGATGCGTGCATATCATCGAGCGACCATGGTGGAAAGCCATCACTGCCAAAGAAACGATGGTGGAAAGAGCATCTGGGGGACTGGTAGGATCGGCTTCCATTTTTATCTAAAGGTTATTTCCACTATTTTACATTCACTATGGTATTTAAAGGGGAAAAAATTCAAGACATTCTTTCTCGTTAATTTTTAACTAATGGTGTGGTCTAACCGGTTATTAACAATTTCCTTGCTGTGGATAATCGGGTACCTTTTGTAAAACGAGAGTAGTTCCGTAAAGTAAACCACCACAAGGGGGTGTCTATAATTTTCCTAATAAAAAAGTATCTTATAAGAACATGACAATAAAGAGATTTGCATCAGCTTAAAAGAGACCAATTGACAACTTCAAGTGATATTTTTCGGTCAGGAAAGGGCATAATACAGAAAAGTACTTCAAAGTTTTTTTCCCCGGAAGAAGGTCAAAACCTACATGGAGCAACTGCAAAGGACTATCCATTGTGGGTTCGGTGTAAGTCTCTTAAGCTATGTCCCCATAATATTAAAATGCTGTCATAGCGTCCTACTTTATTCAAAAGGCCTTTACCAAATCATCCAACAAAACTTTTAACTCTTGTCCAAGGAAAACAAACCCATGTGTAATTCATCCCAAGATGCCTTGTTTTGAGTCTCGATAAAAATAAGCTTAAGTACAATTTATATCCTAGTCAATGACACATGGATTGAGTTAACCAGGATCATATGATGCTCCAAAACCTAACTTTACATTTGGGAATGCTCTCTAAAATTGTTCACGCGAACTTATAGTGGTCTTAAAATGGCATGTGGTGATATGGGTGGCTTATAACTTGGTAATAATTATAAGTCAAAATTTATGGGTACAAATACAGCCTCGGGCACATTTGCTCTTTGCAAGGAGAAGCAAGAAGCATGGAGCAAATTGCTTATTTCAATTCACACTGTTAGTCCATATTTGAAAATAACCAACCTTCTCCTCGTACTAATCCAAGCCCAATGCTAGAACCAAACAAATCACCTTCAAGCCCTTGTCGATCCAATGATCCAAGTTTCTTAACGACAACTCAAGCACAAAGTGCTTCACAAAACTGTAAGCTCTGTACAATGGGCTAAGGTGATTTGTCGAGATCTACCATGCACTATATATCTACTTTCTAGTCTCAGTTCACTTCTTGCTTATTATTATTTATCTACTTGTTCACTTTCTTTTATATAGTTTTAGCTACTTTATTTCCTTTCTCACTTCTCTTATATCATCCTATTCTACACCTACCAAACTCCATTCCATATTCTCGAACTTTAAGACAATCCATAAAACCACAATATTTCCCTTAGGTCATATCGTCCCCACTGGCTAGAAGTCACCCTACTTCTTCTCAAATAAAAACTCAAGCACTCACCCACAGCAGTGATATTACCAGTCTAAATGCAAGATTCCAGCCAAGATTATTACTATAAAGAATTCCATCAGACAAAAGAGATTTTCCCTTGTATAAATCCGTGTAGAAAACACCTTGTTCATGTTCCTCAAAATATTATAGGCTATTGTTTATTGGAAGTCTTAATTAGCGCTTTGGGTTCCTAAATATTATAGGCCATCATAAAGATAATTGTTCTAAAACATTGGTATTGGCCTGATGATAGCACAAGGGAGGAAACGCAAACAATCTACTAAGCATAAAATATCTAGTGGCTTCTTACAAAGTTAATTTATATGGCTATGTTGGCATCACAATAAGCTTAGGTGAGAAACATGGTGCTGTAATGCAATCCCACAGGTTCAAATCTGATATACTGGGCCCGCACTGTTGGAGGTGCCCAACAAATCAATAATTCAACGGTTAGACTAGAGTTATGAAGGACCCTAGTACTGCTGGAAATTATGAA
>CM053269.1:101806150-101823545 GCA_028583415.1 Protea cynaroides | reverse complement strand
ATATTTGCTCTGAAAGAGAGAGAGTGAGGAGAGAGAGAGAAGTGAGAAAGACATAGTGAAAGAGGGAGATGGAGTAATAGAAAGAAAAAGAGGAGAGAGGGATGAAGTCGCCAGCACTCAGTTTTTCGCCCTTTGTGGATCCTGCCTTCCCATTGGGTACCATACATTCAATGCAGGGGGGTGTATAACAAAAAAAATGTTATGAGAAGCTATTGTATATACAGTAATAATAGCGTTATTATATATACTAGTAAGAATAGAAAATGAGATATAGATATATATATATATATATATATATATATATTATGTATATATATATAGATATATGTAACATATATATATATATGTAAATATATAGAAAATTAATAAATAAAAAATAAAAATTTTTTTTTTTTTTTTTTTTTTTTTATTGTCTGACCCCAAAAAGAGGATCAGTAATCCAGAAAAAAAGAGAGATAAGAAAAAAAAAGCAAAAGAAAAGAGGAGGGAGAGAGAAAGATTAAGAGAGACGGTAGTGAGGGGGGAAAGTTGCAGGGAAGAGGGTTGAGAGGTCGTCACCTCACCACTCCTCCCGAAATCCTCCCCAAACCCGTTTCGGGTCTCCCGGCGTCTCCCCATCCACCTCGAACCCCCCCTCATCGCCCCTTTTTTTTTTGTTGTGAGGCATAAGGAGCAGCATCGGCTGCTCCGGAAGGAAAATGAAAAAACAAAAAACAAAGAAAGAAAAGGAGAAAGAATCCAAAGAAAAACAGAGAAAGTAAAGAGAGAGAAGAGAAGAAAGAAGAAAGGAGGATAAGAGGGAGAAGAAAGAAGAAGAAAAAGGAGAAGGAAGAATAGGAGGGAAGAGGGAGGGAAAGAAGGCGAGCAAAAAGAGGCTGCCGCCAGGCAAAAAAATCCAGAAACAGAGAAGAACATGAAGAAGAAGAAGAAGAAGAAGGAGAAGAAGAAGAAGGAAGAAGAAGGTGAAGAAGAAGAAGAAGAAGGCGAAAGGAGAAGAAAGAAGAAGAAGCGGAAGAGAAGAGGAGAGAGAGCAGCGGCAACAGAGCCTGTTGAAGAGAAAGGGAGTGTTGTGCCTCATCGTTGCTCCAAAGAGAGAAAAACTAAAAAAAGAAAGAAGAAGAAGAAGAAGAAGAAGAAGAAAGAAGAAGAAGAAGAAGAAGAAGAAGAAGAAGAAGAAGAAGAAGAAGAGCAGCGGCAGCAGAGCCGCCGCCGTCGAAGAGAGAGAAGGAGCAGCTCTGCTGCTGCTCAAGAAAAAAAAAAAGAAAAAAAAAAACAGGAGCAGAGAAAGAAGAAGAAGAAGAAGAAAGAAGAAGAAAGAAGAAAGAAGAAAGAAGGAGAAGTAGAGAGGAAGAAGAAGAAACAGCAGCACTGCCGCCGCTGCCGTGAGAGAGGAAGGAAGGCAGCACCATAGCTGCCGATTCGAAATAAAAAAAAGAAGAACAGCTGAGAGGAGAAGAAGAAGAAGAAGAGGGCGGCAGCAGCTCAGCCCACCGCCGCCGTGAAGGGAAGGCAGTAGCTCCCCTGGCTGGCGATCTCGGGTCCCTGGTGAGTTCGTTAATTTTATTTTTTTTTTTTTTTTTTATTTTTTTTCGAGAGAACCCGATTCAAATGCATTCTGCTGTGGCTTGAGTTGGGTTTATTTTAGATCCATTTTATGCTGGTTTGGTTCAGGCTTGGTTGAGTAAAGCCCAGTTTGAGGGTCTGGTCCCAGTGGGTCTGGTTAGGATCTCTTGGCCTAGGTCTAAATTGTTGTGTTAGGTTGAATTTCAGGTACCGGTTTGGGTTGGATCAGATTTGGTTTATGGGTTTTGGTTTGAGTGGAGTTGGGGTTTGGGTTGGTTCAATTTAGGTTTGTTGAGTCTATAAGATATGGGTTTGACGATAAGTTGGGTCAAGTTTGGGTTAGGGACCAGATTTTGGTTTACTTTTGATTGCTTGAGGGTCAACCTTGAATTGGCTAGTGCGCGTCTGTGGGTTTAGTTTGGTTTTTGGGTTTGGGTTTGTTTGATTTGAGACTGGTATGATTTCTTTTATTTGATTGGAACCTAGGTTAGATTGGGGTTCCATGTATGCCAAATTAGCTGGGTTCAGTTGGGAAGCTAGAGTTGGGGCTTATGATTCGGTCTGGTTTGGGTTATACAGGGCTGGTTTAGTTTAGTTTAGAGTTGGGTTCCTGTAGTGGGCTGGTTTAGTTTGGTCTAGGATGATTTATCTTGATCCAAATTGTGGTGGTTCAACCCCTCGAGTGGTTATGAATATGATCATTCACTTCTTTGCATGTTATTTTAACCCCATGTTTGATAGTATATCTTTGTTATACATGCTTGAATCCACGCTGATTTTTCTTTGTCATGCCTCTCATCTTAGATATTTTATGCTTTGGAATTAATAAATGTATGTGTAGGTAGTTTAGATATTAAATGCATTATTGAATCTATGCCTCCTACCCCTACCCAAGTGATGTATCCTCATTCTTAACAAGTTTGTTGTAATAGATGTATGTTAGGATACATCCTTCCCGCAATGTGATTGGTTAGGGGACTCGAAAGAGTCCGACCCTTGTAGGCTCATTTAGAATGAGCCCACCCAACCCTAGGATTGGATCTAAGAGTGTGGGAAATCGTTGTATCAAGAATATATTAATGAAAAATATGCGATTGGGTAGATGTATGCATAGGATGGGTGGTCCGGCGGACTTGGTCCACCTGGGCATCCCGAATGTGGGATGTGAGTGAGATTTGGTGTACCCCGTGTGTGGGGAGCCGAGGCATTTTGGCCTTTCCCCGAGTGTTACCACGCGTGTCCATGGCTCGTCAATCCATGGGAACTACGCTTGACCTGATCCTCGAGAGACGGAGGTCTTGAGAGGCAATGAGGCTGGGGGGGGAGTTTGGTACGCTCCACGCTCGGTCAATTGAGGTAAGTTCCATGTATTATGGGATTACCTCGTGAAGGGATTTCCCTGTGGAAGGGAATACCTGTAACACGAGATGGGTTCCACTTTGTTGGGGGAACATCTCATCCTTCGGATGTGTTCCAATATTTTGGGAGCATCATTTTTCACACACACACACTCAAATTGAGGTAAGTTCCATGTACTATGGGATTACCTCACCGAGGGGACTTCCTTGTGATAGGGAGTACCTCAACACCGAGATGGGTTCCACTGTTGTGGGAACATCTCATCCTTCGGATGTGTTCCAATATTTTGGGAGCATCATTTTCACACACACACACTCAAATTGAGGTAAGTTCCATGTACTATGGGATTACCTCACCCAATATTTTGGGAGCATCATTTTCCACACACACACTCAAATTGAGGTGAAGTTCCATGTACTTATGGGATTACCTCACCGAGGGACTTCCTTGTGATAGGAAGTACCTCAACATCGAGATGGGTCCCACTGTTGTGGGGACATCTCTCACCATTGGATGTGTTCCATGATTATGGGAGCATCCATCGCTTGGGATGCGTTCAATATTTTGGAAGCGTCCCTCTTCTCTTGCACACACCCGGTACGTACACACCTGCGAACTACGTTTGGCCTGATTCCTCGCCGTACGGGGATACGTGGCGGCCTGGGATTTTCCCGGACCTCGGTCATATGTTATATATCTTTTTTTCCTTTCTTTTGATGCATGATTAAACTATTCTTTTAATTCTCTAATTCATTTGTAATTATTTTTTTGTCTAATTTGTTTAATTTCAACTTATGCCATGCCTAGTTAGCAAGAACTAGAAATTAACTTAGGATTCCCCCTTCTACCTTGTAATGTATTTAGATAGCCCCAAGCATTCATAAAGCTGTAGGAAATGATAGGATTTAGGGAGACCGGTTTACGGGTGAGTTGGGTGCCCTAACACCTTCCCAGTCGTAATTTGGCACTTACCAGCCTTTGGTGAGACAAGATAGCCGTTCCATTCCGTGAGTCATTAGTGTTCCTCCATTGGGGACATCATTTATAGGTCCTAGACCTTATCTAGGTGGCGACTCCAGTCTTCATACCTTCCACTAGCATGAGTGGATTGGATCTGAAAGTGAGAGCTTTCCAGATCGGGTTGAAGTTGTAATGAGGGTAGACAACTTTACCTATATGTAAATTCAATTTTAAAGCGAGGATAAATTCAGAATTGAAAATTTCAAGAAGATTGATGATTTTTTCCCATGTCCTCACAATAAAGAGAAGAGAGAGAGAGAGAAAGAAAAGAGGAGGAGAGAGGGAGGAAATAGAGAAAGGGGAGAGAGAGAGAAAAAGATAGAGGAGAGAAGTAAAGGGAGGGAAGTGGGGAAGGGGAGAGAGGGAGGGTTGGAAGAGAGGTGGTGACAATGAGAGATTGGGAATGATGAACGGGAGAAAAGAAGCCAGATGGAGTGTTAGAAGGAGAAAGAAGACGGAGTGGAGAGAGAGGAGACGGAAGTGAGAGAGAAGTATTAAAGGGTAGAGTAAGGGAGTAGAGAGAAATGAGCGCGAAAGGAAAGAAAGGGGGGAGGGCGTAGAGGAAGGATGTGGAGAGGGTGGGACAAAAGAGTGAGGAGAGGAAAATGGGAGGATAGAGGAGATAGAAGAGAGAGAGGGGGTGAGTTGGGGTGCAGGGAGTAGTAGAGAAGGAGAAGTAGAGGTCCCGTAGGGAGGGATAACGGGGAGAGAAAGAGAAAGGGGGAGAAAGAAGGGGGAGTGAGGTTAGAGAAGGACAGGGAGGAGTAGAAGAGAGAGAGTAGTAGGGAGTGAGAGGAGAGTGAGAGTGAAGAGAGAGAGAGAAAAAAAAAAGATAAAGATGGAAGAGAGTGGGGAGAAGAGTGGGAAATGAATGAGTGAAAAGTAGAAAGGGAGTCACGCAGAGGGAAGTGACGGGGGGATGGGTGAAAGTAGTAAAGAGAGAGAGAGAGGAGAGAGAGAGAGAGAGTTCAGAATGGGAGAGGTGAAAATGAAAAAAAAAAAAAAAAAAAAAAAAAAAAAAAAAAAAAAAAAAAAAAAAAAAAAAAAAAAAAAAAAAAAAAAAAAAAAAAAAAAAAAAAAAAAAAAAAAAAAAAAAAAAAAAAAAAAAAAAAAAAAAAAAAAAAAAAAAAAAAAAAAAAAAGTAGAAATTGGAAGGAGGAGAGGGAGAAAGGGTGAGGGAGAGAATGAGAAAAGGGGAGAAAGGGGGAGATGAGAGTGAAAAGCGGGAAAGGAGAGTGAGAAATAAAAAAAAAGTGATGTGAGGCAGAGATAGAGAGAGAAAGAGGGGAGAAGGAGAGAGTTGGAAAATTGGAGAGGGAGATGAGTGAAATAAAAGTAAGAAGAGAGGTGAAGAGTAGAGAAAGAGATGAGAGCGAGGGAGAGAGAAAAAGTGGATGGGGTGAGCCCGAGGAGAGAAAGTAGGAGAAAATGGGAGGGTGGGAGGTAGAAGATAGGGGGGAGGGGAGATCCGAGATGAGGGTAGAAAGGAGAGAGTAGAAAGAGAGGAGAGAGGAGGGAGTGATGAGAGAGAGAGAGAGAAGGGTACTCAAAGAGAGAGGGAGAAAGGAGGAAAAGGGGGAAGAGAGGAGAGAGAGAGGGGTACAGAGAATTAGAAAGGAAAGCGAAGTAGAAAGGATGAGAGGGAGAGAGGGAGGGATGTGGAAGAGGAGGAGAGAGAGAGAGTGAGGGATGGGAGAGTGGTGAAAGGAGGGGGAAAGAGAGGAGAGAAAGGAAAGATGAGAGAGAGAAAAGGTCGTGTCTGGAGGGGAAAAGTTAGTAGTAGAGGAATGGGAGGAGGGTGGAGAGGGAGTGGGGACAAAGAGAGCAGCGAGTGTTTTGGAGAGACAGGAGAGGGGTTGAAAAGGAGGGAGGAAGTAGAGAGAAAGAGAGAGAGTAATAAAGAGGGAGGGTGGTGGGAGAGAGTAGTAGGGGGGTGTGAAATACCAAGGAGAGGGGAGAGAAGTGTAGAGTGGGGAGGAGTAGAAGTAGAAGAGAGAGAGAGAGGCGACGGATAGGGGAGGTGAGAGTGGGACGGGACAGCAAAGGTAGAAGAGAGTGGGAGAGGAGGTGGGAAGTAAAAAGAAACTTTTTTTTTTAGTGAACAAAGGGGGTGAGATTAGAAGACCATGTAAAAGAGAGAGAAAGAGAGTGAGTAAGAGATAGAAAAAAAAATGAGAAGAAGGGGACAGGAGAAAAGTAGAAAGATAGGGAGAGGAGGAGAGAGAGGAAGGAATAGAGAGAGGAAGGGAGAAAAAGGGAAAGAGATGAAGAATGAGAAAGAGGGAGAGAGAAGAGAGAAAAGAGAGAGTGGGGTGAGAGAGAGAGAGAGAGGGGAGAGGAGGGAGGAAGGGGGGTTCGAGGAGGGAAGAGAGGTGATTGAAAGAGATAGGAGAGAGAAGGAAGAAAGCTCTACGGGTTGTATGAGTGAGCTAGGAGAGTGGGAAAGGATGAGCTCTTGAAGTAGATAGAGAAATGGAGAGAGAGATAAAGGGGGATGGGAGGTGAGGGAGAAGAGAGTGAAAGTGGGGGAAGTAGAAAGAGTGAGTGATAGGACGAGGAGGAGTGAGGAGGAGAAGTGAGAAAGGAGAGAGAGAGAGTGGAGTAGAAAGAGTGAGAGAGAGAAGTAGTGAGAGGAGTTAAGAGAGGAGAGATAGAGAAGTAAAATAGAGAGAGAGAGAGAAGTAAGAGGGGTGAAGTTGGAGAATATGGGGAGAGAGAGAAGTGAGAGAGAGAGACAAAGAGAAAGAGGGGAGGAAGTAGAAAGGAGGGGAGAGAATGGGAGGAGAAAGGAGGAAGGGAGAAATGGGGAGGGGAGCGGAGGAGTGAAAAGGAGATTTAGAGTAGGAGAGAGATAAATAGAAAAGGGGAGACTAGAAAGGAGAGAAAAGCTAAAAGGGGAGGGAGGAGTCAAAAGGAGGAGAGAGAGAGAACTCAAAATGGGGAGGAGTGAGGAGTGAGAGAGGGAAAAGAAGTTGAAAGGAGAAAGTAGAAGTAGAAAGTGAGAGAGAGAACTGAAGAGAATGCAGAGAGGTAGAAATAGATAAGGAGAGAGTAGTAAGAGAGTAGTAGAGATGGGATAGAGAGAGAGGAGAAAAGAGAGAGAGAAAGAAGGGGAGAGAGAGAGAGGGAGAGAGAGAGAGAAAAAGTGAGAGAGAGAGAGAGAGAGGGTAATAAGGGGGGAAGGGAAGGAGGAGGAGAGTGTGTGAGGGAGAGAGAGAGAAGAAGTTGACCAAGGCATAGAGGCGAGCGAGATGGAGGGTAATAGAGAAGAGAAAGAGAGAGAAAAAAAGCGAGAGCGAGAAAGAAAGAGAAGTAGATGGAAGCATAGAGTAGATTAGAGAAATTTGGGAGGGCCCGGCGGAGCGAGGAGTGAGGAGTGATGATGGAGAGAGATGTGGAATGGGAGAAAGAGTAGTTTGAGAGAGAGAGAGAGAGGATTTTTTTTATTATTTAAGGGAGGAGTGGGGAAGGATAGTAGAGAGTTAATAGTAGAGAAGCAGAGAGAGAGAATTTTGAGAAGTAGGAAGAGAGTGAGATTTTGAGGGAGTGAGGTAGAGAATAGAAAAGAGAGAGGGAAGTAGGGAAAGAGAGTAGGTGGGTGAGAGGAGGAGGGGTGGAGTAGAAGGAGAGGAGATTAGGGAGAGAGTGATGGAGGGGAAGAGATGTATCAGAGGAATAGTAGGAAGAAAGAAGTAGGAAAGGAAGAGAGAGTTGGAGAATTGAAAGATATATGATAGGGAGTGTGAGATAAGTAGAGAGAGAGAAAGAGATAAAAGTAAAAAGTAAGAATGGGAGAGGTATGGGATGCAGAGAGAGAGAAAGAAAGAAGTGGAGATTGAGAGAGGTAGTAGAGAAGGGTGGGGTCGAGAGAGGGAGAGAGAGAAGTAGAAGGGAGAGAGAGCAAGAGATAATTAGAGGAGAGTGAGAGAGAGAAGTAGAGCGAGTACAAGAGAGTAGAAAGATAGAGAATCTGGAGGCAATGGAGGGAATTAGAAAGAGGAGAGAGAGAGAGAGAGAGGAATTAGAAATTGAAGAGGGAGAGAAAGAGGAAAGGTAGAGACAAGAGAGAGAGAGAAAAGTAGGAAGAGGAGAGAGAAGAGAGGGAGTAAGAGAGGGAGGAGAAAAGTAAGAGGACAGGAGGAGAGAAAAGCTGGGAGAGAAGTAAAAGAGTCCGAAAGAAAGAGAGATTAGTTGGAAAAGAGAGAGAGATGAGCTAGAGAGAGAGAAGTAGAAAGAGAAAGGGGAGAGATAGAGAGAAGTTGGTGCGAGAGAGAGACGGGAGGAGAGAGAGAGAAAAAAAAGGGAGAGAGAGAGAGAGAGAGATAGAAGTGAAGAGAGGGGGAGGGAGAATAGAGAGGGAGAGAAATGGAGAGGAGAAAGAACGTAGAGGGAGAGAAATGGGAGGTAAGGGTAGTAGAAGAAGAGAGGGCCAGAGAGGTAGAAGAGAGGGAGAGAGAGAGAGAGTGTGTGTGAGAAAAGATAGAGGAGTCAGAAGTATAAGAGAGAGAAAAATAGGAGAATTGGTAGAGAAGAGAGAGAGAGAGAGAGAAGTTAAAATAGAAGTGAGAATAATAGAGAAGGAGAGTGTGAGAGGGACAGTAGGAGAGAGAGAGAAGTAGGAGAAGTAGAGAGAGAGGGGGGAGGAGAGAGAGAAAGGAAAAGAGAGAGAGAAAGAGAGAGAGAGCAAGAGAATTAGAAGAGAAAGAGAGAGAAGTGGAAGAAGAGAGAGAGAGAAAGAGAGAGAGAAGGGAGAGGATAGAAAGAGGGAGAGTGAGATAAAGGAGGAAGAGAGAGAGAGAGAGAGAATGGAAGAAGAGGAGTGAGAGAGAGGGAGGTCGAATGGAAAGGGAGAGACGAATGAGGTAGAGAGAGAAGTAGAGATCAGGAGAGAGTGAGAGAAGAGAGAGAGAGAAAAGAAAGAGAAGAAGAGAGAAAGAGAGAGTTTAGGGGAGAAAGAGAGGGAGAGAGAGTAGAAGGGGGAGAGAAGTAGGAGAGAGGTGACAGAGAGGGATTGGGAGAGAGAGACAAAGTAGAGGGGTGAGAGAGTAGTAGAGAGAGTTAGAATGTGTGAGTGACCTAGAGAGGAAGAGAAAGATTAGAGATTAGATAGAAAGAGATAGAAGAGAGAGTGGGAGGAGAGAGAGTAGAGGAGTATAGAAGTAGAGAGAAGAGAGAAAGTGAGAAAGATTAAAGTAGAGAGGAGAGATGGAGAGGAGAGAGAGAGAGAGAGAAGAGTGATAAAAATGTGAGTAGAGAGAGGTATAGAGAGAGATAGAGAGAGGTTTTGAGAGAGAGAAAAGTAGAAACAGAAGTGAGAGTGATGTAAAAAAGAGAGAAGAGAAGTAAAAGAGTGAGACAAGTGTAAGACCCATACTCAGTAACCGGTCTAAACCTTTGTTTCGATGTCGTGACAGGTCTTCCGATCATCAGGCAGTCGACGGAGACGCAAGGAAAGACCGGTCTTGGTACCGGTCGACCGGTCCAAGGTCTGCGCAGCTAGGTGTGGAAATCCCAAAATTGATTTCGAGGGTCCCACTTGCCTGATTCGAATTCCTAAGACTTTCCTAATCCTAGTAGGGTTACTAAACCCTAAATCTAGCTTATAAATACATCCTTAAACCTCCTCAAATCCATTCCATTGTCTCTCACAAACCCTAGAGAAGAGAAAGAGGTTGGAAAGGAGAAGGAGCTAGGAAGAAGAAGAAGGTGCCGCCATTACCGTTCGACGAAGCTCACGCTACGTTAGTCAATGGTAAGTGTTTTAACTATTCTTCTTATCCTATGTTAGTTGTGTGGGTGGATCAATACCATGCAAAGTAGGTATTGATATAAAACCCTAATTGGACCTTAAAACCCTAAGTTGCCGTCAAACCCTAGATTCGAGTTTCGAGATGATGTTCATCGAAACGAGACTTGAATGAGTTGGGGATAACTCTAACTCAATGATTAGACTTAGAATGGATAGGAGAAACCTTGGAAATCCATGCAGGATGATCGACGGCAGTGGAAAAACCAATGTATGGTCTTCCGGAGACATACCGGTCGACTATACCGGTTGCACATAGTGCGACCGGTATGTTGCCACCGGTATCCCTCGGAGGCTGGTTCGTGGGGACCGGCTGACCATACCGGTCGCCAGTCTTTCCCACCAGGCGCGACCGGTACATGCCACCGGTCAGCTCTGTGAGTGTATTTTTGTAACCATGTTGGTTTCCGACCAACATGAAACCCTAAGCAATATATTCTAATGAAACCCTAATAACATTGTAGGACTTTGTGACTTTCCGTTTGCATCTTGCGACGTGGAGCAAGCTAACAAACGAGCATCAGGCAAGGGAATCTGACCAAAACCTAATAATTAATGGACAGTAAATTGTTGTTAATTCACCTGATTAGATATAATGTGATGTTTGTGCATATTCACATGCCATCTTTTAATTCCAGTTATTATTATTGTTCATGCATTGTTAGGATGTGATTGTTAAGCACGTGATTGTTTTCTTTAGTGTGTGGAGTGGGGCATGGGTCTGGGATCGCTCCTCACACTAGCACCTTTTGTAGTATTCTATCTTAACATGCTTGGTATGGGTGGGGCATCAGGGGAAGGTCGTGGTACGGTGGTCTCCGATGTTGATGCTGGCCTAGCCATTGTTATGTGGCATTGTGGTCTCCGAGTTCGACTCTGGCTTGTCCACGATGCTTTAGCTCTATCTCTATTCCGTAGGGAGTTATGTTGGGAAAGGGACTACTTGTGTATTGTTTCTATCCTAGTGGGTTTGTTGCGGATAGGGCATCAGGGGAGGTGTGGGAATGCCTTAGCTCTATCTCTATGCCGTAGACGGCTGTCTTCGGGATGGAGCATACGTTGATGACATATAGGATTGATTAGTTGCGAGCCCGGGTTTGCGTGGCCCGGCCGTAGGGGGCTTAGGTAATCGGTATGGGTAGAGCATCGGGGAGGTACGGGGGTATCTTAGCTCTATCTCTATTCCATGATGGGTGCATGTGGGCCGATGGGGTGTGATCCATGAGGTGCCACACACTCATGTATAGAGGTGCGGGGGCCACCAAACCTTTCTATAGCACATTGCAAACTTAAAACCAGACCACAGCATAAAATGATTGTTACTCATGCATAATATTGTGAAACTGTTAGATTGTCTTACTGAGCTGTGTTGTGGGCTCACCCTTTGTATATACATTGTTTTTAGATGCTGATGCAGGTTACACAGTGGATGACTACTTGAACGCTCCGGCGTACGGAGGTGTAGCTGCTCCGGATGTGCAAGGAGAGAGGACGAGCATGACGCTTCATGCGAGTGCCCTTCTCGGGGTGTACCTTTGATCGGATTTTATTTATTTCTTTCAGTTATTTTTGGTTGGATTAAATGGATGTACGGATATTATTTTATGTGTTTGAATTTGGATAATTGGATATTTATTTAAATTATCAATAGATACTCAGTTCATTCTATTTAAAGTCTTCCGCTGTATATTTATATTCTGATTGTGGTTATGTGTGATGGTTTGTATGAGTGGACACGGCCTATTCGAGATCCTGGTGTGAACCGTTGGTTCAATGACGGTTCACTCACACCATTCTGGTTGGATCAGAATTGGGGTGTGACAACTTGGATGCGAGTGAATTCTGATCCAATTCACTCACACCATACCTTTCAGGACGAGGTATGGGCATTATAAGTTTCTAGTTATGTCTTTCGGGTTGACCAATGCTCCAACATCGTTCATGGAACTGATGAACTGTGTGTTTCATGATATGTTGGACACTTCGGTCATCGTATTCATCGATGACATATTGATCTACTCTAAGGACATGGAGACTCATACAGCACATTTAAGGGCAGCCCTACAACGGCTGAGGCAGGAGAAGCTTTATGCTAAGTTCAAGAAGTGCGAGTATTGGCTGAAGGTAGTGGCTTTCTTGGGCTATGTTGTATCTGAAGACGGTATCAAGGTTGATCCAAGTAAGATAGCTGCTATAGTAGGATGGGAAGCACCAAAATCTATTGCGGAGATTGGTTATTATAGAAGATTCGTGGAAGATTAATCCAGGATCACTGTTCCACTCACCAGATTGACCAAGAAGGGAGAGAAATTCGTATGGATAGATGAGTGCGAGAAGTGCTTTCAGACGTTGAAGTCAAGACTAGTCTCTGCACCTATCTTGACCATCCCAGAACCAAGCGTACCGTTTACTTTATATACGGATGCTTCAGGGTTGGGTATTGGGTGCGTATTGATGCAAGGAGAACAGGTGATCGCTTACGCATCAAGACAGTTAAAGGAACATGAGAAGAACTATCCTACGCATGATTTGGAGCTAGCAGCGGTTATACATGCAATCAAGACTTGGAGACACTACTTGTATGGTGAGAAGTTTCAGATTAAGTCAGATCACAAGAGCTTAACTTATCTTTTCACTCAGAAGGATCTGAATATGAGACAGAGGAGATGGATGGAATTATTGAAAGATTATGATTGTGACATCCAGTACCATCCGGGTAAAGCAAATGTGGTGGCTGACGCCTTAAGCAGGAAGTGGGCATCGAAACCTGAGGCAGGACCAAGTACAAATGCTGCATTATGTGCCGTAGTTTCAAGTTCAATCGAAGGTGATGAAGAGTATATTATAGAGACTGCAGAAGATCCAGTTGAGCAAGGCTTAATTCATAAGTTCACCATGATGTTCGCAGCTTTGAAGATCTCACCGGATCTAGTTGATGAAGTCAAGGTTGCAATCCTACAGGATCCTCATCTCAAGACAGTGCAAGAAGACTTAGAGAAGGGTACAAGCAATCCTGACTTTACCTTGGATTCAGACAAGGTACTCAGGTATCGTGGACGGTTATGTATACCTGAGAGCGAAGACTGCGATATCAGAGACCGAGTTATGACTGAAGCTCATTACACTCCATATTCGGTACATCCAGGAAGTACCAAAATGTACCATGATTTAAGAAGACTATATTGGTGGAGGGGTATGAAAGCTGATATAGCTCGTTTCGTGTTCCAGTGCCTGAATTGTCAACAAGTTAAAGCAGAAAGGCAGAGACCCGCAGGTTTGCTACAGCCATTACCAGAACCTACATGGAAGTGGGATTGCATTACTATGGATTTCGTCACTGGCTTACCTTTGACACCAAGGTCAGTGGATGCAGTTTGGGTTATAGTGGATCGACTCACCAAGACAGCTCGATTTATTGCGGTCAGACCTCAGTATAGCATGGAGAAACTGGCCAAGTTATATGTTGATAATATAGTCAGACTTCATGGCGTTCCAGAGAGTATACTATCTGACAGAGACCCCCGTTTTACATCAAAGTTTTGGGAAGGAGTACAGAAAGCTATGGGAATGAAGTTGAAGTTCAGTACAGCTTTTCACCCTCAGACGGACGGACAGTCAGAGCGAACTATTTAAATTTTGGAAGATATGCTCCAAGCTTGTGCAATAGATTTCAAGGGAGCTTGGGATGAGAAGCTATCACTTATCGAGTTTTCTTATAACAACAGTTATCAGGCTACAATTCAGATGGCCCCATATGAAGCACTCTATGGGAAGAAGTGTCGTACACCTCTGTTATGGAATGAAGTGGGGGAAAGAAGAATTGTAGGACCAGAGTTTGTTGAAGAAACTTGCCGAGTGATTGATCAGATCAAGGAGAGAGTAAAGACAGCTCAAGTTCGACAGAAGCACTATGCGGATAATCGACGTCGAGATCTGGAGTTTGCAGTGGGTGACAAAGTATTCTTGAAGGTGTCACCGGTGCGAGGCCTAAAACGGTTTGGTAAGAAGGGGAAGCTTTGCCCCAGGTATGTGGGACCGTATGAGATATTGACCCGACGTGGTAATGTAGCATATCAATTGGCTCTACCACCATCTATGTCTAGTGTTCATAATGTGTTCCATGTATCATTACTGAAGAAGTATGTTAGAGATCCATCGCACATCTTGACCGCTGATCCCCCAGACTTGACTGAAGACTTAACTTTCAAAGTGATGCCTGTGATGCTCACGAGTCGAAAAGTCCAGCAACTTCGAACCAAGGATATCCATTATGTGAAGGTGCATTGGAGAAGCCAAAATGTGGAGGAAATTACTTGGGAAGAGGAGAGCGCAATGAGGAAGGAGTACCCTAACCTTTTCAACGATCAAGGTATGTTCAAATTTCGGGGCCGAAATTTCTTTTAAGGGTGGGGGAGTTGTGAAACCTACATGCAAATTTCGGGGATGAAATTTTTTTTAAGGGTGGGAGAGTTGTAAGACCCGTACTCCGTAAACCCGGTCAAAAGCTTGGTTTTGATGTCGTGACAGGTCTTCCGATCATCACCGGGCCAGACGGGATGAGCGGATGACAAACATGTATGAAATCTGACCAAAGGCGATCGAATCAACATAATTTTATGTTGACCGGTCGATGGTACCGGTCTTGGTACCGGTCGACCGGTTAGGTCTGCGCAGCTAGGTGTGGAAATCCAAAAATTGACTTCTGAGGGTCCCACTTGCCTGATTTCGAATTCTAAGACTTTCCTAATCCTAGTAGGGTTACTAAACCCTAAATCTAGCCTATAAATACACCCTTAAGCCTCCTCAAATCCTTTCCATTGTCTCTCACAAACCCTAGAGAAGAGAAAGAGGTTGGAAAGGAGAAGGAGCTAGGAAGAAGAAGAAGGTGCCGCCATTACCGTTCGACGAAGCTCACGCTACGCCAGTCAACGGTAAGTGTTTTAACTATTCTTCTTATCCTATGTTAGTTGTGTGGGTGGATCAATACCATGCAAAGTAGGTATTGATCTAAAACCCTAATTGGACCTTAAAACCCTAAGTTGCCGTCAAACCCTAGATTCGAGTTTCGAGATGATGTTCATCGAAACGAGACTTGAATGAGTTGGGGATAACTCTAACTCAATGATTAGACTTAGAATGGATAGGAGAAACCTTGGAAATCCATGGAGGATGATCGACGGTAGTCGAAAAACCCATGTATGGTCTTCCGGAGACATACCGGTCGACTATACCGGTTGCACATAGTGCGACCGGTATGTTGCCACCGGTATCCCTCGGGAGGCTGGTCTGTGGGGACCGGCTGACCATACCGGTCGCCAGTCTTTCCCATAGAGCTGCGACCGGTACATGCCACCGGTCAGCTCTATGAGTGTATTTTTGTAACCATGTTGGTTTCCGACCAACATGAAACCCTAAGCAATATATTCTAATGAAACCCTAATAACATTGTAGGACTTTGTGACTTTCCGTTTGCATCTTGCGACGTGGAGCAAGCTAACAAACGAGCGTCAGGTAAGGGAATCTGACCTAAACCTAATAATTAATGGACAGTAAATTGTTGTTAATTCACCTGATTAGATCTGATGTGATGTTTGTGCATATTCACATGCCATCTTTTAATTCCAGTTATTATTACTGTTCATGCATTGTTAGGATGTGATTGTTAAGCATGTGATTGTTTTCGTTAGTGTGTGGAGTGGGGCATGGGCCTGGGATCGCTCCTCACACTAGCACCTTTTGTAGTATTCTATCTTAACATGCTTGGTACGGGTGGGGCATCAGGGGAAGGTCGTGGTACGGTGGTCTCCGATGTTGATGCTGGCCTGGCCATTGTTATGTGGCATTGTGGTCTCCGAGGTCGACACTGGCTTGTCCACGATGCTTTAGCTCTATCTCTATGCCGTAGAGAGTTATGTTGGGATAGGGTCTACCTGCGTATTGTTTCAATCCTAGTGGGTTAGTTGCGGATAGGGCATCAGGGGAGGTGTGGGAATGCCTTAGCTCTATCTCTATGCCATAGACGGCTGTGCTGGGATGGAGCATACATTGATGACGTATAGGATTGATTAGTTGCGAACCCAGTTTGTGAGCCCTGGCCAGTAGGGGCTTAGGTACTGGTATGGGTAGAGCATCTGGGGAGGTACGGGGGTATCTTAGCTCTATCTCTATTCCATGATGGGTGCATGTGGGCCGATGGGGGTGTGATCCATGAGGTGCCACACACTCGTGTATAGAGGTGCGGGGGCCACCAAACCTTTCTATAGCACATTGCAAACTTAAAACCAGACCACAACATAAAATGATTGTTACTCATGCATAATATTGTGAAACTGTCTGATTGTCTTACTGAGCTGTGTTGTGAGCTCACCCTTTGTATATACATTGTTTTTAGATGCTGATGCAGGTTACACGGTGGATGACTACATGAACGCTCCGGCGTACGGAGGTGTAGCTGCTCTGGATGTGCAAGCAGGAGAGGACGAGCATGACGCTTCATGCAAGTGCCCTTTCTGCGTGTACCTTTGATCGAATTTTATTTATTTTTTTCAGTTATTTTTGGTTGGATTAAATGGATGTACGGATATTATTTTATGTGTTTGAATTTGGATAATTGGATATTTATTTGAATTATCAGTAGATACTCAGTTCATTCTATTTAAAGTCTTCCGCTGTACTATTTATATTCTGATTGTGGTTATGTGTAATGGTTTGTATGAGTGGACACGGCCTATTCGAGATCCTGGTGTGAACCGTTGGTTCAATGACGGTTCACTCACACCATTCTGGTTGGATCAGAATTGGGGTGTGACATCTCGATTAATGAAAACCCTAAATTTCTACATATAGACGATATGGGAAATTTGTAAAAACATGTGAGAGAGGGAAGAGACCTACCTGGAGATGATGTGCTAGGTCTTGAATGGAAGAAATCGACTTCAAATAGCACCGGTCGGACTGTAGCAACTCGGAACCCAGAGGAAAATCGCCACCGGAGAGAAGGAAGAAAGAAAAAGTGAGAAAATTCTCACTTTTTCGCGATTTTAAAGCCAAATTGGGCATACCGGTCGACGGTTTTGCCTATACCGGTCGACCGGTATCTCCCCAGGTATGCGACCGCTATGTCTCGGTCAGAATTCTAATTCTGACCGGTCGACTATACCGGTCGCAACCCTGTATACAGAGGTGCGACCGGTATGTTGCGACCGGTACGCACCAGAAAAGTTAGAAATTTTTTTTTTAAATTTTAAAAATTATGTAAATTGAAATTTTACTTGTCGACTATTTCCCCTTGTATTATTCAAGACTAACACTACTATTATTGTGGTTCTCACGTGTTATGTCTTCTTCTCAGATCCAAACAGAATAGTCTGAGATGGTGGGAGGAAATGGTCGTAGGGGTCGAAAGCGTCATCAGGCCAGGATGCGCCTAGAGGAAGAGCAGGTTGAACAAGACCATGTTAGAGAGCCAAGTCCGGAAGTGGAGGAGGAACAGGTTCCAGAAGTGCCGACAAATTTACCTGGCCCACCCCACAGGAATTCTGAGACCATTGTTACAAACTTGGTCTATCAGATGCAAGCTCAGCAGAAGGAATTCCTGAGCGAGATACTGAAGATGCTCAGGCCATCGGGTTCTGTTCCCACTGAAGG
>CM053269.1:101773045-101805650 GCA_028583415.1 Protea cynaroides | reverse complement strand
GTAAAGCTATGGGAAAAAAGTTGAAGTTCAAGACAGCTCACCCTCGAGGGACGCGACAGACGAGCTAACCGTTATTCAAATTCCTCAAAAGATATGTCCAGCTTATGCAATAGATTTCAAGGGGAGCTTGGGATGAGGAGCTACTCACGTCATCGAAGCTTTATAACAATATAGTATCGAGGTAGCAATTCGTAAGGCCCGATATGAAGCACCGGTGGGAAGAAGTGTCGGGGCACCTCGTTATGGAATGAAGTGGGGGAAAGGAAGAATTGTAGGACCAGAGTTTGTTGAAGAAACTTGTCGAGAGCACGATCAGATCGAGGAGAGAGTAAAGACTAGCCTGGTTCGGTGGTTACACTCGCGGATAATCGAACACAGATCTGAGTTTCGGTAAAGCGGTGACAATGTATTCTTGAAGGTGTCACCGTGCGAGGTCCGAAACGGTTTGGTAAGAAGCGGGAAGCATTGCCCCGTGATGTGGGACCGGATGAGATATTGACCAGGACGCTAATGTAGCATAACAATTTGGCTCTTACCACCATCTATGTCTAGTGTTCATAATGTGTTCCATGTATCACATTCCTGAAGAAGTATGTCGAGATCCATCGCGATATCTTGACCAACGATCCCCCGTGACTTGACTCAAGAGTTAACCCTCGAGGGATGCCCGCGATGCTTCCTCGGAAGTCAAAAGTTCTGGTAACTGAAACCAGAGGACAACCGATAGTGAAGGTGCATTGAGAAGCCAAAATGTGGAGGAAATTACTGGAAGAGGATAGCAAAATGAGGGAAGCGAGTACCCTAACCCTAATCTTAACGGGCAGTAAGGCTAAATTCTGGGGGCCGAACTTTTTAAGGGTGCGGGAGTAAGAAGCCCAGATCGCAAACTCGGTCTAAACCTTGGTTTCGATGTCTGATATGTTTTCGCTCATCACCGGCCGACGGGACGAGCGGATGACAAATGTGTATGGAACGACCAAAGGCGACGCACCGAACATGATTTATGTTGACCGGTCGATGGTACAGGGTTCGTACCGGCCGACCGTCGCGCCGCATGTAGGTGGGAAATCCAAAATTGACTTCTTGAGGGTCCCACTCACCTGATTTCGAATTCTAAGACCTTCCTATCCTAGTAGGTTACTAAACCCAATCTGGGCCTATAACACACCCCTAGGCCCTCCTCAAATCTTCCATTGGGTCACAAAACCCAGAGAAGAGAAAGAGGTTGTAAAGGGAGAAGGGAGCTAGGAAGAAGAAGAAGGTGGTCGCCAACCGCCGTTCGACGGCTCACGCTACGCCAGTCAACGGTAAGAGTTTTTAACTAATCTTCTGGTACCCCATGTTAGTTGGGGGTGGATCAATGCCATGCAAAGTAGGTAATGGTCTAAAAACCCTAATTGGACTAAACCCCAACTTGCCATCAAATCAGATTCGAGAGCCGATGATGTTCATCGAAATGAGATCCTGAATGAGCTGGGGGATACCTTAACTCAATGATTAGACTTAGAATGGATAGGAGAAACCTTGGAAATCCATGGAGGATAATCGACAGCAAATGGAAAACCCATGTATGGTCTTCCGAGACATACCGTCGACCAGTACCGGGTTGGCAATAGTGCGACCGGTATGTTGCCACCGTAGCCCTGAGGCTGGTCTTGTGGGGGGACCAGCCGACCAAACCGGTCAAGCCTTCACAGCCGCGACCGTACATGCCACCGGTCGCCTGCTCGAGGGAGTTTTTAGTAACCATGTTGGTTTCTCGACCAACATGAAACCCCTAAACAAGATATTCTAATGAAACCCTAATAACATCTAAGGAGGACTTTGTGATTTTCCGTTGGATCATGCGATGTGGGGCCAGCTAACAAACGAAGGCCGTAAGGGAATCTAACCTAAACCTAATAATTAATGGATCCAGAATTGTTGTTAATTGACCGAATAGATCTGATGATGTTTGTGCATAGTCACATGCTATCCTTTAATTCCGCTTATTATTATTGTTCATGCATTGGTAGGATGCGATTGTTAAGCACGCGATTGTTTTCGTAGCGTGTGGAGTGGGGGCATGGGCCTGATCGCGCCTCACACTAGCACCTTTGTAGTATTCTTCTTCTTAACATGCTTGGTACGGTGGGGCATCGGGAAGGTCGTGGTACAATGGTTCCGATGTTGGTGCTGGCCCTGGCCATTATTATGTGGCATCGTGGTCCCCGAGGTCGACGGGTTTGTCCACGATGCTTTAGCCTCATCTCTATGCCATAGGAGTTATGTTGGGATAGGGTTCACTGGTATGTTTCATCCTAGTGTGGGTTAGTTGCGATAGGGCATCGTGGGAGGTATGGGAATGCCTTTGGTTATCTATGCCATGACGGTCGTGCTGGGATGGAGCATACATTGATGACATAGAGATTGGTTGGCGTTGCGCAGCCATAGGGGCCAAGAGGGGGCTTAGGTAACGGTATGGGTAGCATCGTGAAGGCACGGGTATCTTAGCTCTATCTCTATTCCATGATGGGCATGCGGCCAATGGGTGTGTGATCCATGAGGTGCCACACACTTGCATAAGAGGAAGTGGGGCCACCAAACCTTTACTATAGCACTTGTAAAATTTAAAAACCAGACCACAAGATAAAAATGATTGTTATGTTACCATGCATATAATGAATTGTGAGCCACCCTTGGTATATATATAAATTATGGGGAGAGACGGTAAGATGCTAAGCGCTCACGCTATTTAAGGTACTTCGCGTAGTACCTATTTTAGTTCATTTTCTTTATTCGATTGGATGGATGTTATGTGTAATGCTATGTATGACTGGACATTGGTTCGTATGAGTGGACACGCCTATACGAGATCCTCGGGTGTTAACCGCGGGTTCAATGACGGTTCACTCACACCATTCCGATTGATCAGAATTGGGGTGTGTCAATGGTTGGATCAGAATTGGCTCCCTTACAATTGTCACACCCTCACCTCGATCCAACCGTAATGGGGTGAGTGAACCGGTCATTGAACCAATGGTTCACACCAGATCTCGAATAGGCCGTGTCCACTCATACAAACCATTACACATAACCACAATCGAATATAAATAGTACAGCGGAAGACTTTAAATAGAATGAATCGAGTATCTATTGATAATTTAAATAAATATCCAATTATCCAAATTCAAACACATAAAATAATATCCGGTACATCCATTTAATCCAACCGAAAAATAACCGAAAGAAAATAAATAAAATCCGATCAAAGGTACACGCAGAAGGGCACTCGCATGAAGCGCCATGCTCGCCCCTCCCCCGCTGCACATCCGCAGCAGCTACACCTCCATACGCCGGAGCGCTCATGTAGTCATCCACCGTGTAACCCGCAACAACATCTAAAAAACAATGTATATAAAAAGGGTGAGCTCACAACATAGCTCGCAAGACAATCGACAGCTTCACAATATTATGCATGAGTAACAATCATTTTATGCCGTGGTCCGGTTTTAAAGTTTGCAATGTGCTATAGAAAGGTTTGGTGGCCCCCGCACTCTCTATACACGAGTGTGTGGCACCTCATGGATCACACCCCATCGGCCCACATGCACCCATCATGGAATAGAGATAGAGCTAAGATACCCCCGCACCTCCCCCGATGCTCTACCCATACCAGCACCTAAGCCCCTACCGGCCGGGGCTCGCAAACCGGGCTCGCAACCAACCAATCCTATATGTCATTAATGTACGCCTATCCCAAGACAAACGTCTACGGCATAGAGATAGAGCTAAGGCATTCCCACACCTCCCCCGATGCCCCATCCGCAACTAGCCCACTAGGATAGAAACATAACGCAATAGACCCTATCCCAACATAACTCCCTACGCCATAGAGATAGAGCTAAAGCATCGTGGACAAGCCACGTCGACCCTGAGACCACAATGCCACATAACAATGGCCAGGCCAACATCAACATCGGAGACCACCGTACCACGACCTTCCCCCGATGCCCCACCCTTACCAAGCATGTTAAGACAGAATACTACAAAAAGGTGCTAGTGTGAGGAGCGATCCCGTGCCCATGCCCCACTCCACACACTAACGAAAAACAATCACATGCATAACAATCACATCCTAACAATGCATGAACAATAATAATAACTGGAATTAAAAGATGGCATGTGAATATGCACAAACATCACATCATATATAATCAGTGAATTAACAACGATTTACTCGCTCCATTAATTATTAGGTTTAGGTCAGATTCCCTTACCCGACGCCGCTTGTTAGCTCGCTCCACGCCGCAAGATGCAAACGAAAAGTCACAAAGTCCTACAATATTATTAGGGTTTCATTAGAATATATTGCTTAGGTTTCATGTTGGTCGGAAACCAACATGGTTACAAAAATACACTCCACAAAACGGACCGGTGGCATGTACCGGTCGCAGCTCGTGGGAAAGACCGGGACCGGTATGGTCAGCCGGTCCCCACGGACCAGCCTCCCGAGGGATACCGGTGGCAACATACCGGTCGCACCATGTGCAACCGGTATAGTCGACCGGTATGTCTCCCAAGACCATACATGGGTTTTTTAACCGCCGCCGATCATCCTCCATGGATTTCCAAGGTTTCTCCTATCCATTCAAAGTCTAAACTTGGAGTTAGAGTTATCCCCAACTCATTCAAGTCTCAGCTTGAATGAATATCATCTCGAAACTCGAATCTAGGGTTTGATGGCAACTTAGGATTTATTGGCCAACATAGGGTTTTAGATCCATACCTACTTTGCATGGTATTGATCCACCCTAATAACTATCCTAGAGTCATAGGGTAAGAAGAATAGTTAAAACACCTACCGTTGATCGGGGCGAAGCGTGAGCTTCATCGAACGGTAATGGCGGCACCTTCTTCTTCTTCCTAGCTCCTTCTCCTTTCCAACCTCTTTTTCTTCTCTAGGGTTTGTGAGAGACAATGGAAAGGATTTGAGGAGGCTTAAGGGTGTATTTATAGGCTAGATTTAGGGTTTAGTAACCCTACTAGGATTAGGAAAGTCTTAGAATTCGAAATCAGCAAGTGGGACCCTCAAAAGTCAATTTCCAGATTTCCACACCTTAGCTGCGCAGACCGACCGGGGCGACCGGGTACCAAGACCGGTACCATCGACCGGTCAACATAAAATTATGTCGATTCGATCGCCTTTGGTCCGATTTCATACCGCTTGTCATCCGCCGTCCTGCGCCCGGCGGATGATCGAAAAGACCTATCACGACATCAAAACCAAGGTTTAGACCGGGTTTACGGAGTACGGGACTTACAACTCCCCCACCATTAAAAGAAATTTCATCCCCAAAATTTGAATGTAGGTTTCACAACTCCCCCACCCTTAAAAGTAATTTCGGCCCCAAAATTTGAACATAGCTTGATCGTTGAAAAGGTTAGGGTACTCCTTCCTCATTGCGCTCTCCTCTTCCGAAGTAATTTCTTCCACATTTTGGCTTCTCCAATGCACCTTCACATAATGGATATCCTTGGTTCGATGTTGCTGAACATTTCGACTCGAGAGCATCACAGGGATCACTTCGAAAGTTAAGTCTTCAGTCAAGTCTAGGGGATCAGCGGTCAAGATGTGCGATGGATCTCTAGCTAATTGATATGCTACATTACCAGTCGGGTCAATATCTCATACGGTCCCACATACCACAGGCAAAGCTTCCCCTTCTTACCAAACCGTTTAGGCCTCGCACCGGTGACACCTTCAAGAATACTTTGTCACCCACTGCGAACTCCAGATCTCGACGTCGATCCAACCAGAATGGTGTGAGAGAAGGAAGAAAGAAAAAGTGAGAAAATTTTCACTTTTTCGTGATTTTAAAGCCAAATTGGACATACCGATCGACGGTTTTGCCTTTATCGATCGACCGGTATCTCCCCAGGTATGCGACCGCTATGTCTCCATCAGAATTCTAATTCTGACCGGTCGACTATACCGGTCGCAACCCTGTATACAGAGGTGCGACCGGTATGTTGCGACCGGCATGCACTTCAAAAAATTTAGAAATTTTTTTTAAATTTTAAAAAATTATGTAAATTGAAATTTTACTTGTCAACTATTTCCCCTTGTGTTATTCAAGACAAACACTACCATTATTGTGGTTCTCACGTGTTATGTCTTCTTCTCGATCCAAACGAGAATAGTCTGAGATGGTGGGGGAAATGGTCGTAGGGGTCGAAAAAGCGCCATCGAGCCGGGATGCGCCTAGAGGAAGAGCAGGTTGAACAAAACCATGTTAGAGAGCCAAGTTCGGAAGTGGAGGAGGAACAGTTCCGTGGTGCCGACAAATTTACCCTCGCCCACCCCACGGAATTCCGAGACCATTGTTACAAACATGGTCTATCGGATGCAAGCTCAGCGTAAGGAATTCCCCGAGCGAGATACTGAAGATGCTCAGGCCATTGGGTTCTGTTCCCACTGACGGTACGCCTGAGTGTGGAGAGAAAATTTCTTTACAGCCGATGCAGGTAGCCCAAGGCCGATGGGCCAAGCAAAGAACATACCACCACCACATCAATTTTCGTCGCCTTCTGTGTACCCGGGAGCCTACCCGTATCCACCACCATGGTATGGAATGCATAATCAGGGACAGCATGATCTGAGTAGAGCGGTGGATAGATACCTGAAGTTGAAGCCTTCATCGTTCACCGGTAAAGCGGGGAGACCATTGTGGCTAGCACAGTGGGTTGCAGAGATGGAGAAAATCTTCCGACGGATGATCTGTACAGAGGAGGAAAAAGTCTTATTTGCCACTAATATGCTGAAAGAAGATGCAAATGTTTGGTGGATTTCTACACGGGCATATCTGGAGACTAAGAATACGCAAGTAGATTGGGAAGTGTTCAAGGGTGCCTTCTTCGATAAGTATTTTTCGAAGAGTTTCAGAGATCAGATGGAGAAGGAGTTCCTTAATTTGCAGCAGTCCCGACTCGACCGTGGATGCCTACCAAGAGGTACGAGGAATTATTCTTCTTCGCACCGGTAAGTATGCAAGAGGAAGAGACCAAGACACGTAGGTTCACTATGGGACTACGTGGAGGCATCAGAGAGCATATCTTGGGTCTGGATAAGAAGATCTACAATGAGGCTGTGCAGTTGCGAGGGTGATAGGAGTCCGGCCGAGGGACAGCTTCTTCGCCGTAACAAGGGAGTGAAGAGACCTTCTAGTAAGAGTTCGGGTGGCGGTAACAATAGATCCTTCCGCCCATACAGGGCTCAGACTGCTACAGTGCCTGCAAGGAACAATACGGCACCACCTGTGCCATCGAATGATGGATTTAACCCAAATATCAAGTGTTTCAACTGCCAGCAAGTGGGTCATATTGCATGGACAAGCAGTCTACCTAAGAAGCAACCTCCCCAGCAAGGAAGAGTTTATGCTGTCACCACTAAAGAGGCAGCTGCATCACCTGATGTGGTCACTGGTATGACTCTAACCCTTACTATTTGGCTTATCATTATCATTGTGTGTATGCACATATAGAACTGAGGGATAATAAAAATTCCAGGAAATGTAAATGTAGCTGGTATACCTGCCAGAGTACTATTTGACTCTGGGGCCACGCACTCCTTTGTTTCTATTTCTTTTGGGAAGCGAATGGTGTTACCAATCAAGCACTTATACCCAAGCTTGATAGTTCGCTCTCCACTAGGAGTCGAAGTGGCTTTGACCGAATATTATGGACCATGTACTTGTATGTATTGAGGGCCGAGACTTAGGAGCAAGCCTAGTACTACTTGAGATGGCAGACTTTGATGTCATTTTGGGAATGGATTGGCTAGGCCATCATTCGGCCGTCCTATTATGTGGTGAAAGGAAGCTTGTGCTTACTGACAAAAAGGGAAAGGAATATAGCTTCACTGGGATCATGCTATCTAAGAAGCGGAAGCTGATTCTCTCCGCCCTAAAAGCTAAGAGATGCTTAGAGAAGGGGGGAGTGGGGTACCTAGTATCTGTAGTCGACATCACGGCAGAGTCACTCAAGATGGAAGATATAGATAAGGTTCGAGAGTTCCCAAATGTATTTCCAGAGGAGCTTCCAGGTCTACCATCGGACAGGGATACAGAGTTTGTAATAGACCTTACGCCAGGTTCGGCGCCGGTGTCCAAAGCACCATACAGAATGGCCCCTACCAAGTTAAAAGTGTTGAAGACCCAGTTACAAGAATTATTGGATAAGGGTTTCATATGACCTAGCATATCGCCTTGGGGAGCACCGGTATTATTCGTGAGGAAGAAAGACGGAAGTGTAAGACTATGCATTATCTACCGTGAACTGAACAAGTTGACTATCAAGAATCGGTACCCCTTGCCTAGGATCGATGATTTGTTCGATCAGCTGCAAGGTGCAAAGGTTTTCTTGAAGATTGATCTCTGATTGGGGTATCACCAACTGAAGATCAAGGCCGGAGATATTCCGAAGACTGCTTTCAGGACGAGGTATGGCATTATGAGTTTCTAGTTATGTCTTTCGGGTTGACCAATGCTCCAGCGTCGTTCATGGAACTGATGAACCGAGTGTTTCATGATATGTTGGGCACTTCGGTCATCGTATTCGTCGATGACATATTGATCTACTCTAAGGACATGGAGACTCATACAACACATTTGAGGGTAGCCCTAGAACGGCTGAGACAGGAGAAGCTTTATGCTAAGTTCAAGAAGTGCGAGTTTTGGCTGAAGGAAGTGGCTTTCTTGGGCCATGTTGTATCTTAAGATGGTATCAAGGTTGATCCATGTAAGATAGCTGCTATAGTAGGATGGAAAGCACCAAAATCTTATGCGGAGATTCGTAGTTTCCTTGGGTTGGCTGGTTATTATAGAAGATTCGTGGAAGATTACTTCAGGATCGCTGTTCCACTCACCAGATTGACCAAGAAGGGAGAGAAATTTATATGGACAGATGAGTGCGAGAAGTGCTTTCGACTTTGAAGTCAAGACTAGTCTCCGCACCTATCTTGACCATCCCGGAAACTAAGCCGCACCGCTTACTTTATATACGGATGCTTCGAGGTTGGGTATTGGGTGTGTATCGATGCAAGGGGAACAGGTGATCGCTTACGCATCAAGACAGTTAAAGGAACATAAGAAGAACTATCCTACGCGTGATTTGGAGCTAGCAGCGGTTATACATGCCATTAAGACTTGGAGAGACTACTTCTGTGGTGAGAAGTTTCAGATTAAGTCAGATCACAAGAGCTTAACTTATCTTTTCACTCAGAAGGATCTGAATATGAGACAGAGGAGATGGCTGGAATTATTGAAAGATTATGATTGTGACATCCAGTACCATCCGGGTAAAGCAAATGTGGTGGCCGACGCCTTAATCGGAAGTGGGCATCGAAACCTGAGGCAGGACCAAGTACAAATGCTGCATTATGTGCCGCAGCTTCAAGTTCATTCGAAGGTGATGAAGAGTATATTATAGAGACTGCAGAAGATCCAGTTGAGCAAGGCTTTATTCATAAGTTCACCATGATGTTCGTAGCTTTGAAGATCTCACCGGATCTAGTTGATGAAGTCAAGGTAGCAATCCTACAGGATCCTCATCTCAAGACAGTGCAAGAAGACTTAGAGAAGGGTACGAGCAATCCTGACTTTACCTTGGATTCAGACAAGGTACTTAGGTATCGTAGACAGTTATGTATACCTGAGAGCGAAGACTACGATATCAGAGACTGAGTTATGACTGAAGCTCATTACACTCCATATTCGGTATATCCAGGAAGTACCAAAATGTACCATGATTTAAGAAGACTATATTGGTGGAGGGGTATGAAAGCTGATATAGCTCGTTTCGTGTTCCAGTGCCTGAATTTTCAACAAGTTAAAGCAGAAAGGCAAAGACCCGTAGGTTTGCTACAGCCATTACCCGAACCTGCATGGAAGTGGGATTGCATTACTATGGATTTCTACACTGGCTTACCTTTGACACCAAGGTTAGTGGATGCAGTTTGGGTTATAGTGGATCGACTCTCCAAGACAGCTTGATTTATTGCGGTCAGACCTCAGTATACCATTGAGAAACTGGCCAAGTTATATGTTGATAATATAGTCAGACTTCATGGCGTTCCAGAGAGTATAGTATCTGACAGAGACTCCCGTTTTACATCAAAGTTCTAGGAAAGATTACAGAAAGCTATGGGAACGAAGTTGAAGTTCAATACAGCTTTTCACCCTCAGACGGATGGACAGTCAGAGCGAACTATTCCAATTTTGGAAGATATGCTCCGAGCTTGTGCAATAGATTTTAATGGAGCTTGGGATGAGAAGCTATCACTTATCGAGTTTGCTTATAACAACAGTTATCCGGCTACAATTCAGATGGCCCCATATGAAGCACTCTATGGGAAGAAGTGTCGTACACCTCTGTTATGGAACGAAGTGGGGGAAAGATGAATTGTAGGACCAGAGTTTGTTGAAGAAATTTACCGAGTGATTGATCAGATTAGGGAGAGAGTAAAGACAGCTCAAGTTCAACAGAAGCACTATGCGGATAATCGACGTCGATATCTAGAGTTTGCAGAGGGTGACAAAGTATTCTTGAAGGTGTCACCGGTGCGAGGCCTGAAACGGTTTGGTAAGAAGGGGAAGCTTTGCCCCAGGTATGTGGGACCGTATGAGATATTGACCCGACGTGGTAATGTAGCATATTAATTGCCTCTACCACCATCTATGTCTAGTGTTCATAATGTGTTCCATGTATCATTACTGAAGAAGTATGTCAGAGATCCATCGCACATCTTGACCGCTGATCCCCTAGACATGACTGGAGACTTAACTTTCGAAGTGATGCCTGTGATGCTCTCGAGTCAAAAAGTTCAACAACTTCGAACCAAGGTTATCCATTATGTGAAGGTGCATTGGAGAAGCCAAAATGTGGAGGAAATTACTTGGGAAGGGGAGACCGCAATGAGGAAGAAGTACCCTAACCTTTTTAACGATCTAGGTATGTTCAAATTTCGGGGCCGAAATTTCTTTTATGGGTGGGGGAGTTGTGAAACCTACATGCAAATTTCGGGGACGAAATTTCTTTAAGGGTGGGGGAGTTGTAAGTCCCGTACTTCGTAAACCCGGTCTAAACCTTGGTTTTGATGTCGTGACAGGTCTTTCGATCATCACCGGGCCAGACGGGACGAGGGGATGACAAACAGGTATGAAATCGGAACAAGGTGATCGAATCAACATAATTTTATGTTGACCGGTCGATGGTACCAGTCTTGGTACCGGTCGATCGATCAGGTCTGCGCAGCTAGGTATGGAAATCCAGAAATTGACTTCTGAGGGTCCCACTTGCCTGATTTTGAATTCTAAGACTTTCCTAATCCTAGTAGGGTTACTAAACCCTAAATCTAGCTTATAAATACACCCTTAAGCCTCCTCAAATCCTTTCCATTGTCTCTCACAAACCCTAGATAAGAGAAAGTGGTTGGAAAGGAGAAGGAGCTAGGAAGAAGAAGAAGGTACCGCCATTACCGTTCGATGAAGCTCACGCTACACCAGTCAACGGTAAGTGTTTTAACTATTCTTCTTACCCTATGTTAGTTGTGTGGGTGGATCAATACCATGCAAAGTAGGTATTGATCTAAAACCCTAATTGGACCTTAAAACCCAAAGTTGCCGTCAAACCCTAGATTCTAGTTTCGCGATGATGTTCATTGAAACAAGACTTGAATGAGTTAGGGATAACTCTAACTCAATGATTAGATTTAGAATGGATAGGAGAAACCTTGTAAATCCATGGAGGATGATCGACGGCAGTCAAAAAACCCATGTATGGTCTTCCGGAGACATACTGGTCGACTAAACCGGTTGCACATAGTGCGACCGGTATGTTGCCACCGGTATCCCTCGGGAGGCGGGTCTGTGGGGACCGGCTGACCATACCGGTCGCCAGTCATTCCCAAAGAGTCACGACCGGTACATGCCACCGGTCAGCTCTGTGAGTGTATTTTTGTAACCATGTTGGTTTCCGACCAACATGAAACCCTAAGCAATATATTCTAATGAAACCCTAATAACATTATAGGACTTTGGGACTTTCCATTTGCAACTTGCGACGTGGAGCAAGCTAAAAACGAGCGTCAGGTAAGGGAATCTGACCTAAAACAGTAAATTGTTGTTAATTCACCTGATTAGATCTGATGTGATGTTTGTGCATATTCACATGCCATCTTTTAATTCCAGTTATTATTATTGTTCATGCATTGTTAAGATGTGATTGTTAAGCATGTGATTGTTTTCGTTAGTGTGTGGAGTGGGGCATGGGTCTGGGATCGCTCCTCACACTAGCACCTTTTTTAGTATTCAGTCTTAACATGCTTGGTACGGGTGGGGCATCAAGGGAAGGTCGTGGTACGGTGGTCTCCGATGTTGATGCTGGCCTGACCATTGTTATGTGGCATTGTGGTCTCCGAGGTCGACGCTGGCTTGTCCACGATGCTTTAGCTCTATCTCTATGCCGTAGGGAGTTATGTTGGGATAGGGTCTACCTGCGTATTGTTTCTATCCAATTGGGTTAGTTGCGGATACGGCATCAGGGGAGGTGTGGGAATCCCTTAGCTTTATCTCTATGTCGTAGACGGCTGTGCTGGGATGGAGCGTACATTGATGACATATAGGATTGGTTAGTTGCGAGCCCAGTTTGCGAGCCCTGGCCAGTAGGGGCTTAGGTACTGGTATGGGTAGAGCATCAGGGGAGGTACGGGGGTATCTTAGCTCTATCTCTATTCCATGATGGGTGCATGTGGGCCGATGGAGGTGTGATCCATGAGGTGCCACACACTCGTGTATAGAGATGCGGGGGCCACCAAACCTTTCTATAGCACATTGCAAACTTAAAACCAGATCACAGCATAAAATGATTGTTACTCATGCATAATATTGTGAAACTATCTGATTGTCTTACTGAGCTGTGTTGTGAGCTCACCCTTTGTATATACATTGTTTTTAGATGCTGATGCTGGTTACACGGTGGATGACTACATGAACGCTCCAGCGTACGGAGGTGTAGTTGCTTTGGATGTGCAAGCAGGAGAGGACGGGCATGACGCTTCATGCGAGTGCTCTTTCTGCGTGTACCTTTGATCGGATTTTATTTATTTCTTTCAGTTATTTTTAGTTGGATTAAATGGATGTATGGATATTATTTTATGTGTTTGAATTTGGATAATTGGATATTTATTTAAATTATCAATAGATACTCAGTTCATTCTATTTAAAGTCTTTCGCTGTATATTTATATTCTGATTGTGGTTATGTGTGATGGTTTGTATGAGTGGACACGGCCTATTCGAGATCCTAGTGTGAACCGTTGGTTCAATGACGGTTCACTCACACCATTCTGGCATTATCAGAATTGGGGTGTGACACAAAAAGTGTGAGCGAGATAAAGAGAGAAAGATAATTAGAGATAGAGATAGAGAGAGAAAGTAGAAAGAGAGAAAGAGAGAGACAGAAGGAGAGAGAGAAAGAGGGAGAGAGATAGAAGTAGAAAGAGAGAAAGAGAGAGATAGACGTTGAAAGAGAGAGAGGGAGAGTGGGATGAGAGTGTGAGAAAGGGTGAAGTTGAGGTAGAGAGAGTAGAAAGAGATAGAGAGAGAGAGAGGGACAGAGAAGTAGAACGAGGGAGAGAAAAAGAGAGAGAGAGAAAGAAAAGCAGAGAGAGAAGTAAGAAGAGAGAGAGAAAAAGAGAAGTAGAAGGAGAAAGAGAGAGGAGAGAGAGAGAGAGAGAGGGAAAGGGAGTGAAAATGAGAGAGAGAAGTAGAAAGAGAGCGGGAGAGTGATAGAGTAAAGTTGAAAGAGAGAGAGAGAGAGAGGTAAATGGAGGGGGAGAGTAGAAAGAAAAGTAGAGAGACAAAGAGAGAGTGAGAAAGGGAGAGAGAAATAGACAGAGAGAGAGAGAAAGAGAGTGATAGAGAGAGAGAGAGAGGGAGAGAGTGAAGTAGAAAGAAAGAGAGAGAGAGAGAGAGAGAAAGAAGTAGATAGAGAGGGTGAGTGAGAAGTAGGGGGAGAGAATGAAGAGAGAGAGAGAGAATTAGAAAGTGGGAGAGAGAGACATAGAAAGAGAGTGTGAAGTAGAAAGTGAGAGAGAGAGAAGTAGAAAGAGGGAGAGAGAGAGAGAGAGAGAGAGAGAGAGAGAGAGAGAGAGAAAGAAGTAGAAAGAGAGAGGGAAGTAGAAAGGAGGGGGAGAGAGGGAGAGGAACTAGAAAGTGGGAGACAGATATGGAGAAGTAGAGAGAGATAAAGGGAGAGTGAGATAGAGTAGTTGGAAGAAAGAGAGAAAGAAAAGTAGTGGGGGGAGAAGTAGAGAAAGAATGCGAGAAGGAAGAGGGAGAGAGAGGGATAGAGAGAGAGAGAGAGGGAGTGTGAGAGGGAAAGAGAGAGAGGGAGAAGTACAAAGAGAAAGAGGAAGAGAGAGAGAGAGTTTGGGAGAGGGAGAAGTAGAAAGAGAGAAAAAGAAAAGGGGAGAGAGAGAGGAGAGAGAGAGAGAGAAGAGATAGAGAGAGAAGTAGAGAGAGAAGCAGAGAGAGATAGAAAGTGCGAGAGGGAATTAGAGAGAGAGAAGTAAAAAGAGAGAGTGGGAGGGAGAGAATAGAGAGAGGGAGAGAGATGGAGAGAGGGAGAGAGGGAGAAAGAAACGTAGAGAGAGAGAAAGAGAGAGAAGTAGAAAGAAAGAGAGGAAGAGGGAGAAGTAGAAAGAGAGAGTGAAAGAGTGAGAGAGGGAGAGATAGAGAAAGAGTGAAGTAGAAAGAGAGAAAGAGAGTGCGAGAAAGAGTGGGGGAAGTAAAAAGAGAGAGAGGGAGAAAGAAGTAGAAAGAGAGAGAGATAGTGATAGAGAGAGAGAAGTAGGAAGAGAGAGAGATAGAAGTGGAAAGAGAGAAAGGGAAAGAGAGAGAAGTAGGAAGGGAGAGAGAAAAGTAGAGAGAGAGAGAGAGAGAAAGGTAAAAAAAGATAGAGACTAGTGAGAGAGAGAAAAAGAGAGAATAGTGAAAGAAAGAGAGAGAGAGAGAGAGAGAGAGAGAGAGAGAGGGAGAGAGAGAGAGAGAGAGGGAGAGGGAGAGAGAGGGAAAGAGAGAAGAAAAGAGAGAGAAGAAAAGAGACAAAGAGATAGTATGAGAGAAAAAAGTAGAAAGAGGGAGATAGAGTGAGGGGGAGAGAGAGATATAGAGAGAAAGAAAAGTAGAAAGAGAGAGAAAGAGAGAGAGAAGAGAAAGAGAGAGTGAGAGAGAGAGCGAAGGGGAGAGATAAAAGTAGAGAGAAGTGAAAGAGAATGAAAGGAGAAAAAATAGAGTAGAGAAGTAGAAAGAGGGAGAGAGGGAGAGATGAGAGGGAGTGAGAAGTTTGAAGAGGAAAGTAGAGAGAGATAGAGGGAAGGGGAGAAGTAGAAAGAGAGAGAGAGAGAGAGTAAGTGTGAGAGAGAGAGGGAGAAAGAGCGAGAAAGAGAGAGAAGTAGAAAGATAGAGATAAATAAAGAGAAAAGTAAAGAGAGATTGAGAAAGAGATAATGGGAGTACTAGAAAGGCAGAGAGAGAAAAGTTGAAAGAGTGGGAGAGAAAGAGAGACAAATAGAAAGTGCGAGAGAGGAGAGAGGGAGAGAGAGAGGGAGAGAGAGAAGTTGAGAGATAAATAGAAAGTGCGAAGTTAACAAAGTAGAAAGATAAAGACAAATAAAAAGAGAGGAGTGAGTAGAGTAGTGGAAAGAGGGAGAGGGAGAGAGAGAGAAAGAGAGAGAGAGAGAGAGAGAGAGAGAGAGAGAGAGTGAGTGAAAAGCAGTAAGAGTAGTAGAAAGAGAAAAGTAGAGGGAGAAAGAGAGAGAGAAGTAGAATGGGGGAGTAAGATAGGGAGAGAAGGAGAGAACTAAAAAGACAGAGAGAGAAGTAGAAAGGGAGAGAAAGAGATAGAGAGAAAAGTAGAGAGAGGGAAGTATAAAGGGAGAAAGAGAGAGAATGAGGGAGAGAGAGAGAAGAGAGAGAGAAGAGAGAGAGTAGAAAGAGAGAGAGAAAGAAAGAGAGCAGAGTAGTAGAATGAGAGAAAGAGAGAGGGCGAAGTAGAATGAGAAGTAGAAAAAGAGAAGTAGAGAGAGAATGAGAGCAGAGAAATAAAAAGAAAGAGAGAGTGAGAAAGTGAGAGAGAAAGAGAGAGAAAGAGAGAGAGAGAAGGAGAGAGAGAAAACCTTAAAGACAGAGAAAGAGAGAAGTAGAAAGGGAGAGCAAGAGATAGAGAGAGAAGTGGAGAGAGGAAAGTATAAAGAGAGAGGGAGAAAGAACTTGAGAGAGAAAGAGAGAGAGGAAGAGTAAGAGAGAGAGAGAGAGAAGAGAGAGTCGAAAGAGAGAGAGAAAGAATGGGAGAACACAACGGTTGAATGAGAGATAGAAAGAGAAGAGAGCGCTCTAGAAAGAAGTAAATAGAGAGGGAGAGAGGGAGAAGTAGAGAAGGAAAGAAGAGAGAGAGAGAGAAGTAGAAAGAGAGAGAGAGAGAAAGAGAGAGAGAGAGAGAGAGAGAGAAGATGAAAAGGGTAGAGAGAGCGAAGAGTGTGGGAGCGAAGTAGAAAGAGAAATTAAAAAATAGAAAGAGAAAGAGAGTGCATGTGAGAGAGAGAGAAGAAGAGAGTGAGATAAGTTGAAAGAGAGAGACATAGAGAATGAGAGAGGGAGAGAGAGAAGTTAAAAGGGAGAGAAATGGAGAGAGAGAGAGAGAAATAAAATGAAAGAGAGACAAGGAGATAGAGAGAGAAAGAGAGTAGGAGAGAATGTAGAAAGGGAGAGAGAGTGGGAAATAAAAGGAAATGAGTGGGAGAGATGGTGAAAAGTAGAAAGAGAGAGAGAGAGGCTGGGAGAGAGAAACAAGTGGATAGAGAGTGAGGGAGAGAAGTAGCGAGAGAAAAGAGAGTGAGAGAGAGAGACGGAAGTAGAAAGAGAGAGAGAGAGAGAGAGTGAAGTAGAAAGAGAGAGAAGTAGAAAGAGAGAGAGTTAGTGGAAAGTTATAGAGAGAGAGATGGAGAAAGAGAGAGAGAAAGAAATAGAGAGAGAGAAGTAAAAAAGAAAAAGGGAAGTAGAAAGAATGAGTGGGAGAGAGAGAGGGAAGTGGAAAAAGGGAAAGAGAGAGAGAAAGAGTGAGATAGAGTAGTAGAAAGAGAGAGAGGGAAAAGAGTGAAGTAGAGAGGGGGAAAAGTAGAGAGAGAATGAGAGAGGGTGGAGAGAGAGAGGGACAGAGAGAGAGTGCGAGAGAGATATGAAAAGATAGACAGAAAGAAGTAAAAAGAGAGAGAGAAAGAGAAGTAGAGAGAGAAAGAGAGAGATAGAGAGAAAATAAAAAGTAGGAGAGAGAGAGAGAAGTAGAGAGAGAGTAATGTACAAAAAGAGAGAGAGAAGTAGGGAGAGAAAGAAAAAAAGAGAGAAAGAGAAGTAGAAGAGAGAAAGAGGGAGAAAGAAAGAGAGAGAGTGAAGTAAAATGAGACAGCGAAGTAGAAAGAGAGTGGGAGAGAGAGAAGTAGGAAGAGAGAGAGAGAAAGAGAGAGAGAGAGAGAGAGAGAGAGAGAGAAAGAGAGAGAGTGAAAGAGAGTGAGAGTAGAAAGACCGTGTAGAGAGAGAAAGAGAGAGAAAGCGATAGAAAAGTCAAATGTGAGAATGAGAGAGAAGTAGAAAGTGGGAGAAAGCGAGAGAGAGAGAGAGAGAGAGAGTGAGAGAGAGAGAGAGAGAGGGAGAGAAAGAATGAGAGAGGGAAATAGAAAAAGGGAGGGAGAAGTAGAAAGAGAAAGAGAGAGAGAAAAAAGTAAAGAGAGAGATAGTGAGCGAGAGAGTGATAGAGAGAATGGGAGGAGAGAGAGCGAGAGAGAAAACTAGAAAGAGAGAGAGATAAGTAGAAGAGTGAGATAGAGGGAGAGAGCAGTAAAAAAAGAGGGAGAGAGACACAGAGAGAGAAGTAGGAAGAGAGAGAGAGAGAGAGAAAGAGAGAGACCAAGAGAGAGAGTGAAAGAGAGTGAGAGTAAAAAGACCATGTAGAGAGAGAAAGAGAGAGAAAGCGATAGAAAAGTCAAAAGAGGGAAAGAGAGAAGTAGAAAGAGAGAGAGCGTAAGAGAGAGAGAGAGAGAGAGGGAGGGAAGTAGAAAAAGGGAGAGAGAAAAAAAAGGAAAAGAGAGACATAGAGAATGAGAGGAGAGAGGGTGAGAGAAAAGAAGAAAGATAGAGAGATAAGTAGAAGAGAGAGAGTAAGAGAGAGAGAGCAGTAAAAAGAGAGGGAGAGAGAGAAACAGAGAGATAGAGAGAAAAAGTGAAGAGAAAGAGAGAGAAAAGTAGAAAAAAAGAGAGAGAGATAGAGATAGAAAAAGAGAAACAGAGAAGTAGAGAGAGAAAGAGAGAGAGAGAGAGAGAGAGAGGGGTAGAGAGAGATAGAAACAGAAAGAGTACGAGATAGAGAATTAGAGTGAGAAAAACAAAGAAGTAGAGAGAGAAGTAGAAAGAAAGAGGGAGAGAGAGAAAGAAGAGAGGGGGAGGGAGAGACAGAGGGAGAAAGAGAGAAAAAGAGAGGGAGAAGTAGAAAAAGTGAGAGAGTAAAAGTGAGAGCTCACTAAAGTAGCACGTGAGAGAAAAAGAGAGCTCTCTAAAGTAGAGAGTGAGAGAGAGAAGAGAGAAATGGAGCAGTAAATAGAGAAATGAAAAAAAAAGAGTGAGAAGTAGAGAAAGAGAGAGAGAGAGAGAGAGAGAGAGAGAGAAAAAAGAGAAGGAGAAGTTGAAAGAGAGGGAGAAGTAGAAAGAGAGAGAGAGAGAAAGAGAGAGATCAAGAGAAAAAGTGGAAGGGGAAAATGGGAGAGGGAAGTAGAAAAAGAGAGAGCGATAAAGAGAGAGACAAAGAGAGAGAGAGAGAGAGAGAGAGAGAGAGAGAGAGAGAGAGATAGAAAGAGAAAGAGTATGAGAGAGAGAGAGAGGGAGAAAGAGAGAAGTAGAGAGAGATAAGTAGAAAAAGAGAGAGAGGGAGAGAGAAAGAAGAGCCCGGAGAGAGAGACAGAGGGAGAAAGAGAGAAAAAGAGAGGGAGAAGTAGAAAAAGAGAGAGAGAGTGAGAGAGAGATGTAGAAAAAGTGAGAGAGAAAAAGTGAGAGCTCACTAAAGTATGCTAGAGAGAGAAAAAGAGAGCTCTCTAATGTAGAGAGTGAGAGAGAGAAGAGAGACGGAGAAGTAAAGAGAGAAATGAAAAAAAAAAAGAGTGAAGCAGAGAAAGAGAGGGAGAGAGAGAGAGAGAGAGAGAGACAAGAGAGAGAGAAGAGAGAGTGAGGAGAGAGGGGGATGGAGGGAGAGAGCGAGAGAGAGAGAGATAGAGAGGGAGAAGTAGAAAGAGAGGGAAAAGTAGAAAGAGAGAGAGAGAAAGAGAGAGATAGAGAGAAAAAGTGGAAAGAGAAAAAGGGAGAGAGAAGTTGAAAGAGAGAGCGATAAAGAGAGAGACAAAGAGAAAGAGAGAGAGAGAGAGAGAGAGAGAGAGAGAGGTAGAGAGAGATAGAAAGAGAAAGAGTATAAGGGAGAGAATAAGAGAGAGAGAAACAAAGAAGTAGTGAGAGAGAAGTAGAAAGAGAGAGAGGGAGAGAGAGAAAGAGAAAGAAGAGAGGGAGAGAGAAAGACAGAGGGAGAAAGTAGAAAAAGAGAGAGAGATGTTGAAAAAGGGAGAGAAAGTGAAAGCTCATTAAAGTAGCAAGAGAGAGAAAATGAGAGCTCTCTAATGTAGAGAGTGAGAGAGAGAAGAGAGAGACAGAGCAGTAAAGAGGGAAATGAAAAAGATAGAGAGAGAGAAGTAGAGAAAGAGAGAGAGAAGAGAGAGTGAGGAGAGAGGGGGATGGAGAGAGAGAAAGAGAAAGAGGGGGAGAAGTAGAAAGAGAGGGAGAAGTAGAAAGAGAGGGAGAAGTAGAAAGAGAGGGAGATAGATAGAAAAAGTGGAAAGAGAAAAAGGGAGAGAGAAGTAGAAAGAGAGAGCGCGATAAAGAGAGAGACAAGGAGAAAGAGAGAAAGAGAGAGAGTATGAGAGAGACAAATAGAGAAGTAGAGAGAGATACGTAGAAAGAGAGAGAGAGGGAGAGAGAAAGAAGAGCGGGGGAGAGAGAGACAGAGGGAGAAAGAGAGAAAAATTGAGGGAGAAGTTGAAAAAGAGAGAGAGTGAGAGAGAGATGTAGAAAAAGTGAGAGAGTAAAAGTGAGAGCCCACTAAAGTACAAAGAGAGAGAAAAAGAGAGCTGTCTCAAGTAGAGACTGAGAGTGAGATGAGTGAGAGGGAGTAGTAGAGAGAGAAATGAAAAAAAAAAGAGAGAAGAAGAGAAAGAGAGAGAGAGACAAGAGGAGTGAGAAGAGAGAGTGAGGGGAGAGGAGGATGGGGAGAGAGAGCTAGAGAGAGAGAAAGAGAGGGAGATGTACAAAGGGAGAGAGAGAGAGAGAGAGAAACAGAGGGAGAGAAGTAGAAAGTGATAGGGAGAGACAAAAAGAGAGAGCTCTCTAAAGCAGAGAGAGAAGTGGAGTAAGAGAGATAAAGAGAGGTAGGAGAGGCAGGGAAAAGAAGAGAGAGAAAGGGAAATAAAAAGAGAGAGTGATAGGGGGAAGTAGAGAGAGAGAGAAGTAGAAAGAGAGAGAAGGAGAGGTAGAGAGAGATAGTGAATTTAAAAGAGAGAAAAGTAATGAAAAAGAAAGATTGAAAATGAGATGTAGATGGTGAGAGATAGAGGGAGGGAGAGAGAAGTGAGAGAGAGACATAGAAGATAGAGAGAGAGAGAAGTAAAAAGAGAGAGAGGGAGAGAAGTAGAAAGAGAGGGAGAATGGGAGACAAAGAAGAGAGAGATTGAGAAGTAGAAATAAAGAGATAGATATAGAAGTAGAAAGAGAGAGAGAAATAGAAAAAGAGAGAGAGAGAGAGTAGAATGGGAGAGAGAGAATTTGAAAGGGAGAGAGAAGTAGAAAGGGAGAGAATGAACTGGGAAAGGGAGAGTGAGAGTGAGAGTGAGAGAAAGGGAAGTTGAAAGAGAGAGAGAGAGGGAGAGAGAGAAGTAGAAAGGGAAAGTGTGTGAGAGAAGTAGAAAAAGAGAGAGAGAGAGAGAGGGGTAGAAAAAGAGAGGGAGAGAGTAGAATGAGAAAGAGAAGTAGAAAGTGAGAGAGATCGAGAGTAGAAAGAGAGAGAGAAAGGGAGAAAGAGAGAAAAAGAGAGTGAGAGAAAGAAAGAGAGAGACAGAGGGAGAAATAGAGGGAGAGAGTGAGAGAGAGAGAGAGAAGTAAAATGGGAAAGGGAAGTTGAAAGAGAGAGAGTGAGAGAGAGAGAGAGAGAGAAGTTGAGAAAGATAGAGAGAGAAAGTGCGGGATGGTGTAGTAGAAAGAGAGAGAGAGAGAGAGGAATGAGCGAGAAAGAAAGAGAGTAGAGGGGGAGAAGTAAAGAGATAGAATGGGAGAGCGTAGAGAGAGAGAGGGAGAGAGAGCATGAGAGAGAAGTGGAATGAGAGGCTAATAGTTGTTGACAGAGGGAGAGAGGGAGATAAATAGAGAAAAAGAGAGGGAGAGAGGTGAGCAAGAGGGAGAAGTTGAAGGAGAGAGAGTAGTAGAGAGAGATAGCGAGGAGAGAGAACAAGAGAAAGGGAGAGAAAGAAGAAGAGGGGGAGTGAAGTAAAAGGAAACGAAGAAGTAGAAATAGAGAGGGAGTAAAAAGAGAGAGAGAGAAAAGTAGAAAGTGAGAGATAGAGAGAAAGAGAGAGAGAGAGAGAGAAGATGAAAAAGGTAGAGAGAGCAAAGAGTGAGAGAGCGAAGTAGAAAGAGAAATTAAAAAATAGAAAGAGAGAGAGTGCACAAGAGAGAGAAAAGTAGAGTGAGTGAGATAAGTTTGAAAGAGAGAGAATGGGAGAGAGAGAGGGAGAGAGAGAAGAAGGGCGAGAATGGGAGAGTGAGAGAGAAATAAAAATAATGATGAGAGAATGAGATAGAGAGAGAAAGAGAGAGAGAGAGAGAGGAGAGAAAGTAGAAAGGGAGAGAGAGGGAAATAAAAGGAAATGAGTGGGAGAGAGGGTGAAAAGTAGAAAGAGAGAGAGAGAGGCTGGGAGAGAGAATGAAGTGGATAGAGAGGGAGAGAGAGAACTAGAGAGAGAAAAGAGAGAGAGAGAGAGAGAGTGAGGTAGAAAGAGAGAGAAGTAGAAAGAGAGAGAGTAGTGGAAAGTTATAGAGAGAGAGAGAAAACTGGAAAGAGAGAGAAAGAAAGATAGATAGAGAAGTAGAAAGAGAAAGGGAGTAGAAAGAATGAGTGGGAGGGAGAGAGGGAAGTGGAAAGAGAGTGGGAGAGAGGGGGAAGTAGGAAGAGAGAGAGAGAGAGAGAGTGAGAGAGAGCGAGATGGAGTAGTAGAAAGAGAGAGAGAGAGAAAAAAAGAGTGAAGTAGAGAGGGGGAAAAGTAGAGAGAGAATGAGAGAGGGTGGAGAGAGAGAGGGACAGGGAGAGAGAGCGAGAGAGATATGGAAAGTCAGACAGAAAGAAGTAAAAAGGGAGAGAGAGAGAAGTAGAGAGAGAAAGAGAGAGATAGAGAGAGAATAAAAAGTGGGAGAGAGAGGTGAGAGAGAGAGAGTAGTAGAGCGAGAGTGAAGTACAAAAAGATAGAGAGAAGTAGAGAGAGAAAGAGTGAAAGAGAAGTAGAGAGAGAAATAAAGAGAGAGAGAGAGTGATGTAAAATGAGACCGCGAAGTAGAAAGAAAATGGGAGAGAGAGAGAGAAATAGGAAGAGAGAGAGAGAGAAAGAGAGAGACAAAGAGAGAGAGTGAAAGAGAGTGAGAGTAGAAAGACCATGTAGAGAGAGAGAGAGAAAGCAATAGAATAGTCAAAAGAGAGAAAGAGAGAGAAGTAAAAAGAGAGTGAGAGCGAGAGAGAGAGAGAGAGAGGGAGAGTAGAAAGAGAGTGAGAGGGAGAAAGGGAGAAAAAGAGAGTGAGAGAAAGAAAGAGAAAGAGAGGGAGAAAGAGAGAGAGAGGAGAAAGAGAAGTAAAAAGGGAGAGGGAAGTAGAAAGAAAGAGAGGGAGAAAGAGAGGGAAGTTGAAAGAGAGAGAGTGAGAGAGAGAGGAAAGTTGAGTAAGACAGAGAGAAAGTGCGGGATGGAGTAGTAGAGAGAGAGAGAGAGAGAGAGAGAATGAGCGGGAAAGAAAGAGAGTAAAGGGGGGAGAAGTAAAGAGAAAGAATAAAGAGCACGGAGAGAGAGAGGGAGAGAGAGCATGAGAGAGATGTGGAAAGAGAGACTAAGAGTAGTAGACAGAGAGAAAGAGAGAGGGAGATAAATAGAGAAAAAAAGAGAGAGGGAGAGGTGAGCAAGAGGGAGAAGTAGAAGGAGAGAGAGTAGTAGAGAGAGATAGCAGGAGAGAGAACAAGAGAAAGGGAGAGAAAGATAGAGAGGGGGAGTGAAGTAGAAGGAAACAAAAAGCAGAAAGAGAGAGGGAGTAGAGAGAGAGAGAGAGAAGTAGAAAGTGAGAGAGAGAGAGAGAGAAAGAGAGAGAGAGAAGATGAAAAAGGTAGAGAGGGCGAAGAGTGAGAGAGCGAAGTAGAAAGAGAAATTAAAAAATAGAAAGAGAAAGAGAGTGCACGTGAGAGAGAGAGAAGTAGAGAAAGAGAGAGAGAGAGACAAGAGAGAGTGAGAAGAGAGAGTGAGGAGAGAGGGGGATCGAGAGAGAGAGAGAGAGGGGGAAAGAGAGGGAGAAGTAGAAAGAGAGAGAGAGAGAAAAAGTGGAAAGAGCAAAAGGGAGAGAGAGAAGTAGAAAGAGAGAGAGAGCGATAAAGAGTGAGACAAAGAGAAAGAGAGAAAGAGAGGGAGAGAGAGAGGTAGAGAGAGATAGAAAGAGAAAGAGTATGAGAGAGAGATTTAGAGAGAGAGAGAAACAGAGAAGTGAGAGAGGGAAGTAGAAAGTGAGAGAGAGGGAGAGAGAAAGAAGAGAGGGGAGAGAGAGAGAGGGGGAGAGAAATAGAGAAAAAGAGAGGGAGAAGTTGAAAAAGGGGGAGGAGTGAGATAGAGATGTTGAAAAAGTGAGAGAGAGAAAGTGAGAGCTCACTAAAGTACAAAGAGAGAGAAAAATAGAGATCTCTAAAGTAGTAAGTTAGAGAGAGAAGAGAGAGAAGAGAGAGATGGAGTGGTAGAGAGAGAAATGAAAAAAAGAGAGAGAAAAGAACAGAAAGAGAGGGAGACAAGAGATAGAAAGGGATGAGAGAGTGAGGAGAGAGGGGGATGGAGAGAGAGAGAGAAAGAGAGGGAGAAGTAGAAAGAGAGGGAAAAGTAGAAAAAGAGAGAGAGAGAAACAGAGACAGAGAGAGAAGGGAGGGGGGAGAATTAATGAGGGGGAGTAGAAGAAAGAGATAGGGAGAGAGAGATAGAGAGAGCTCTCTGAAGTAGAGAGGGAAGTGGAGTAACAGAGATAGGAGAGGCAGGGAGAAGAAAAGAGAATGGGAAGTAAAAAGAGAAAGTGATAAAGAGTGAGAGAAGTAGAAAGAGAGAGAGGGAGAAGTAGGGAGAGATAGAGAAGTTAAAAGAGAGAGAGAAGTAAAGAGAAAGAAAGAGAGAGAGAGAGAGAGAGAGAGAGAGAGAAGTAGAAGGTGAGAAAAAGAGGGAGAGAGGGGGAAGTGAGAGAGAGATATAGAAGAGAGAGAGAGAGAGAGAGAGAGAGAGAAGTAGAAACGGAGAGAGAGAGTAGGAAGAGAGAGAGAATGGGAGAGAAAGAAGAGAGAGATAGAGAAATTAAAAAAGAGAGATAGATATAGTAGTAGAAAGAGAGGGAGAAATAGAAAGGGAGAGAGAGAGAGTAAAAAGGGAGAGAGAGAATTTGAAAGGGAGAGAGAAGTAAAAAGGGAGAGAGATTAAAACTGGGAAACGGAGAGTGAAAGTGGGAGAGTGAGAAAGAGACAGAGAGAGAGAAGTAAAAAGGGAGAGTGAAGTAGAAAGAAAGAGAGGGAGAGAGAGATGGAAGTTGAAAGGGAGAGAGTGAGAGAGAGAGAGAGAGAAGTTGAGAAAGACAGAGAGAGAAAGAGCGAGATGGAGTAGTAGAAAGAGAGAGAGAGAGAGAGAGAGAGAGAGAGAGATTGAGCGAGAAAGAAAGAGAGGAAAGGGGGGAGAAGTAAAGAGAGAGAATGGGAAAGTGTGGAGAGAGAGAGGGAGAGAGAGCGTGAGAGAGGTGTGGAAAGAGAGACTAAGAGTAGTAGACAGATAAAGAGAGAGGGAGAGAAATAGAGAAAAAGAGAGAGTGAATAGAAAGAGAGAGGGAGAGAGGTGAGCAAGAGGGAGAAGTAGAAGGAGAGAGAGAAGTAGAGAGAGTAGTAGAGGGAGATAGCAAGGAGAGAGAACAAGAGAAAGGGAGAGAAACAAAGAGAGGGGGAGTGAAGTAGAAGGAAACGAATAAGTAGAAAGAGAGAGAAAAGTAGGAAGTGTGAGAGAGAGAGAAGATGAAAAAGGTTGAGAGAGCGAAGAGTGGGAGAGCGAAGTAGAAAGAGAAATTAAAAAAATAGAAAGAGGGAGAGAGAGAGAGGTAGAGAGAGTGAGAGAAGTAGAAAGAGAGAGAGAGGGAGAGAGAGAAGTTGAAAGGCCGAGAAAGGGAGAGAGAGAGAGAGAGAAATAAAAAGAAAGAGAGAGAATGAGATAGGGAGAGAAAGAGAGAGAGAGAGAGAGAGTAGGAGGGAAAGTAGAAAGGAAGAGAGAGCGGGAAATAAAAGGAAATGTGTGAGAGAGAGGATGAAAAGTAGAAAGAGAGAGAGAGAGAGGCAGGGAGAGTGAAATAAGTAGATAGAGAGGGAGAGAGAAAAGTAAAGAGAGAAAAGAGAGAGAGAGAAGTGGAAAGTTACAGAGAGAGAGAAAAAAAAACTAGAAAGAGAGAGAGGGAGAAAGAGAGAGAAAGAAAGAGAGAGAGAAGGGGGGGGGGGGGGGGGGGGGGGGGGGGGGGGGGTAAAACCAACGGTTCATAACCCACGGGTCCCCGGGGTCCGAAACCTGGCTCTAATACCAAGTTGTCACACCCCAATTCTGTACTATTCAGAATGATGTGATGAACCGCTAATAACGCAACGGTTCAACCAGGATCTCGAGTATGCTATCTACGCATTATCCAAACTCACGCACATCCATAATCATAATCAGAGTAAATACATAATAGCGGAAGTCTTATAATAACATGAACTGAGAAACTAAAATGATATTAATAATTTAATAGCAAAATTATTCTGTTTTCAACTAAGACATAATTAATTATCAAATACATGTCTTAATAAATCCAATAAAGAAACCTATAAAATATCTAATCAAATACACACAAGTTGCACTCGCAAGAGGACTCATGTGTATCCACTTAAACTTCAGCTTCCATCGCCGCTACGTTCCCGTATGCAAACGTATTCATATAATCTTCAACGGTATAACCTGCATCATCAACTAAAAATATTCGACGTCGAGGGGTGAGCACACATCACGGCTCAGTGAGTAGCCAAAACAATGCAACAATACATATGCATGCAAAAAGTCAATTTATATCTTTGGTCTGGTATATAAGTTTACAATATGCTATAGAAAGGTTTAGGTAGCCAAAGGCCAGATTTATTAACCCCGCCTCTATACACGAGTGTGTGACGTTACCCGAAGATCACGTTTATTGTCAACTCACATGCACCGAATCATGAACATTATATAACAAAGGTTACGTTTGTTGCTATATAGTACCATACCAACACGTAAGCCCCTGATAGCGAGGGCTGCAAACTGGGCTCGCAACTAACCAATCTAATGCCAAAAAGTGTATCCAAGGCCTCACCCCAGCATCCCTCAAAATGTCCATAGAGATAGAGCTAAAGCCCCCCGGTAGAGTCAGAGACTACAAGGACCGAGACCACCTCCCTTGATACTCTACGACATAATAGTTCTGCTAAAGTAATGGCAATACGACGATGCTAATGCATAAGACTTGAGTTAGAGATAGAGCTAAAGTGCTGAGACCCGCCAAAGGTTAACGTTTATTGACGTTCTCATCACACCTCCCCGATACCCGCCGCATCAAATACATCAACCACACACATAAAAGCACATGCCTATTCCTATCATCATCATCATCATCATGTTATAAACAATAAAGTAAATATGCATGAACAAGTAATAGAAATATTGGATGGCATGTCTGTATGCACATTACAAACATATTCGCATAGAATCAAACATGGCATAGGACTCAAGAAAATAGAAAAACAGTTTGTTATTAAACAATTTAGTTTGGGGTTTTGGTTCCTCACCTTAGCTTGCGAATAGATACTTTTCCAAGCATTAGAATCACCTTTACAGTGTTAATATATTGCTAGTAGTCCTAACAAAGTCGATAAAATTTAATTATAATTTATTCAGAATTTAAAAACCATGCTGTTAACCGAGGGCCGGAGGTAGGGCCGGAGTCGGATCGACCCCGGGTGCGACCCTCCCTTAACTCCTCGAACTTCCCGAACACCGAGGGTCGATGGTCGTGAACACCTAGGGTCGGATGGTCATCGACCCTTGGTGCGACCCTCCGTGCACTTTGGTCCAATTCCCCTTTTAATCCATTCTTCGTGTTTGGAATCCTATGGCTTGCTCCTACATTCCATTCTACATGCATTCCATGGTCTGAAACCACGTATAACCCACCTAGATAGCTTTCATGCATTCTTCTATGGTTTTCCATGAAAACCTAACCATAGATTGATGGTTTGGGTTTCTCCGAGATCACACTCTCAACAATAACTAACCTAAGGTCTGTAGAAACTCATGGAATTAGTATCCATACCCGAGAAGATAACTTTTTCTCTGAAATTCATTTCCTTTTTGCTAAGTTCTCTTCCTTCCCTTTCTTCTTCCTCTTTTCCTTCTCCTCTTTTTCTCTCAATTCGATTAGGGTTGTGAAAGGAGTGAAAGTGGCTTAGGGACGTCCTTTAAATAGAGTAGGAACATCCTAAATAAGTCCCTCTGAGATTAGGAAAGAATCCCAATCGAAAAATATAGAAATTTCCTAATTTCTATATTCGGCAGAATCCGAGGGTCGATGAGAGGGTCGATGATCCCGTCGACCCTAGGGTCTTAAGCTGTCCGACCCTCCCTTCAAAACTGAGGGTCTGACTTTCTGTTTTGGGAGGTCCGACCCTGCTTAGCTGGGTATGCGACCCTTCCCCTGTTTTAAGTGTTTTTGGGTCGATTTGATACCTGGGATCTCGATCTCCTTCACGCCCTTGGTCCATTTGACTCGACCATGATGGGTAAACCTGGTTCAAGGTGGTAAGACCGGGTTAGATTGACACGGGTCTTACAACTCCCCCAACTTATAAAAATTTTGTCCTCGAAATTGTACGTACCTTCTGAATCAAATAAGTAAGGGTATTGCTTTCGCATAGCATTCTCTTCTTCCCATGTAACTTCTTCCATGTCTCTACTTTTCCATGTGACCTTAACATAGTAGATATCTCTGTTGCATAGACGTTGAACTTTTCGACTAGTGATTTCTGTTGGTGTTACTTCAAATGTCAAATCATCAACAATTCCGCAAATCCACCCGCCAAAACATGCGTTGGGTCTTTGACATACTTCTTCAATAGGGAAATGTGAAATACGCCATGCACACTTGACATAGATGGTGGTAGTGCTAACCCGATAAGCTACCTTTCCACGCTTAGCTAGAATTTCATACGGCCCAACATATCTTGGACTTAGTTTCCCTCTCGTCCGAACCTCTTCAATCCTCGCATAGGCGATACCTTAAAAAATACTTTATCACCTACGGCGAACTCTAGATCTCTTCGTCGAGTATCGGCATATTGCTTCTGACGGTTCCGAGCTGTTCTCACTCTTTCCTTGATAATATCGACCACTCGACAAGTCTCTTCAACAAATTCCGGTCCAACAATACTACGTTCTCCAACTTCATTCCAAAACAAGGGAGTTCGACACTTCCTGCCATACAAGGCTTCATAAGGTGACATCCGTATGGTAGCCCGATAGCCGTTGTTATAGCGAAACCTCGATCGCTGGTAACCTTTCATCCCATGATCCCTTGAAATCAATCACACATGCTCGTAGCATATCTTCTAGAATCTGGATTGTACGCCCGACCGCCCATCTGTCCCGGGTGGAATGCAAGACCGAACTTTAACGTTGTACCCATAGCCTTTGCAATCCTTCCCAAAATTTGGAAGTAAATCGTGGATCTCTATCGACACAATACTTTCTCGAACACCATGTAATCGAACAATGTTATCCACATACGGCTTCGCTAACCTTTCCAAAGGTATACCGAGGTCGTATAGGTATGAAGCGAGCTGTTTTAGCCGACGGTCCACAATCACCCAAACCGCCAACTACTCGAGGAGTCAATGGTAGTCCCGTGACGAAGTCCATAGTGATACGGCCCCATTTCCATGCCGGTTCCGTAATGGCCGTAATGGCCCCGCGGGTCTTTGTCGCTCGGCCTTTACTTTCCGACAATTTAGGCATTGAGACACGAACTTGGCTACATCCGCCTTCATTCCCTCCACCAATATAGTTTCTTCAGATCATGATACATTTTTGTACTTCCAGGATGTATCGAATAGATGGTGGTATGGGCTTCTTTCATCGACGGTGTCTAATGTCCATACTTTCTGCTTCGTGTATACATATTCTTCCTTTGTATTTCAGTACTTTCTCGTCATCCAAGGTGAACTCGGGGTTAGTCCTACCTTTCTCAATATCTTCTTGTACCGTTCTCGATAAGGATCCGCTTTGATAGCCGCCTTCACTTCATCCACTATATCCGTATAATCTTCAATGCCGCGAACATATTCGAAAAACCGATGAATAAACCCTTGGTTGGCTGATTCATCCGCTGTATCTATCACATACCGCTCGCTGTCGTGATTGAATACCATTCCGGTGGTACACATTGCTGCGGTCGTGCTAACTTCTCCTTGAGATTTTATCATTGCTTTTCTCGCTTAATGCATCCGCTACTACGCTCGCTTCCCGATGATACCGGATATCACAATCATAGTCTTTCAATAGTTCCAGCCATCTTCGTTGTCTCATATTCAACTCCTTCTCGATTAAATAAATAAGTAAGACTTTTATGGTCCGACTTAATCCGAAACTTCTCTCCGTATAGGTAATGTCTCCATATCTTGACAGGATGTACTACTACCGCTAACTCCAAATCATGAGTGGGATAATTTTTCTCATGTACCTTTAACTGTCTTGAAGCATAAGCAATCACTTGCTCTCCTTGCATAAGCACACATCCTAATCCCAATCCCAACGCATCAGTGTATAAGGTAAACGTCTGTCCTGGAATAGGAATAGTCAAGATCGGAGCTGATATCAATCTGGTCTTCAACGTTTGGAAAACTCTTCTCACATTTATCGTTCCATACAAACTTTTCACCTTTCTTAGTCAAACCGGTGAGAGGTACGGCAATCCGCGAATAGTCTTCTACGAATCTCCGATAATAACCAGCTAGACCCGAAAACCTCCGATTTCCGAAACGCCTTTGGTGCTTCCCACTTCACAATAGCCTCGATCTTGCCGGGATCCACTTTGATTCCCTCAACGGATACTACATGGCCTAGAAAGGCAACTTCACTTAGCCAAAACTCGCACTTTGAAAATTTGGCATATAGCTTCTCTTTCCTTAAACGCTGTAGGGCTGCGTTTAGGTTCTTGATATGGGTTTCCTTGTCCTTGGAATATACCAATATGTCATCAATAAATACTATAACCAACGTATCCAACAAATCGTGGAAAACTCGGTTCATAAGTTCCATGAACGTTGCCGGTGCATTAGTTAATCCAATAGACATAACCAAAAATTCATAATGTCCGTATCTGGTCCTGAATGCTATCTTTGGAATATCACTTTCTTTATTCTTCACCGATGATAGCCCGATCAAGATCGATCTTAGAAAATACTCTTGCTCCTTGTAATCGATCGAACAAGTCATCGATCCGAGGTAGTGGATATCGATTCTTGATTGTCGGGCTTATTCAACTCCCGATAGTCGATACATAATCGAACGCTACCATCCTTCTTCTTTACGAACAACACCGGTGCACCCCATGGAGATATACTGGGTCGAATATAACCCTTGTCCAGTAGTTCTTGTAGTTGCACCTTCAGTTCCTTCAGTTCCGTAGGAGCCATTCTATAGGGTGCTTTTGATATGGTTGCGGCTCCAGGTATAAGGTCATTACAAACTCCGTGGCTCGGTCGGGTGGTAATCCGGGTAGTTCCTCCAGAAATACGTCAGGATAGTCCCGCATGACATCAATATCTTCCATTTGTGGCGCTTCCTTGGTTAGGTCGACCATGGATACTAGATACCCGATTGCCCCCTTCTCAAGGCACTTCTTAGCCTTTAGTGCTGAAAGTATGAGCTTGCGTCTCCGGGGAAGTTTGGTTCCCGAGAAACTTAATTCTGCTCCTTCTTTGTCTTTGAACGTTAGCTTCTTTTCGGCGCATAATAGATTTGTAGAATGCCGAGCTGACCAGTCCATTCCCAAGATGACATCAAAGTCTACCATCTCAAGTTGTATCAAGGTTGCATATAAAGTCTTCTCACCAATGAGAACTGGACATGGTCCATAACCTTTCTCTAGTTCCACTTCTAACCCCATCGGTGATCGTACAAGTAATTTGTAGTCTAATGTTTTGATGGGTAATTTCGTCTTCTTTCCAAATGACACAGATATAAATGAATGAGTAGCTCCGGAATCAAAGAGTACTATGGCGGGTACGCCATTTATAGGTACAATACATGTGATTTATCTTTACTTAGTCTACATGCTCATTCAATGTAATTACAACTTTAAAAGTTTCAGTCATACCTGTGACCACATCGGGTGATGCGGCCGCATCCTCGGACGTAACAGCATATACACGTCCCTGATGGAATTGCTTCTTGGGCCGAGGGCACTCCCTTGCCATATGTCCTGGCTGGTTGCAGTTAAAATACTTCGGGGCTTTAGAATTTGGCTTTGGCTGAGGTTGAGCTGCTGGAGTAGTCTTGGTTGCAGCATCAAAATTCTGAGGACGGAAAGGCTTATATGTCTTGTTATTGCCTCCGTTGTAAGAATTTCTGGCTGGCCTTTTGATGCCTCTGTTCTGAGTAAAGTAACTCTCCTTCTGGCTCGATTCTATAACTCGAGCGATCTGGACAGCTTCATTATAAATTCTCTTTTCTTAGCCCAGAACATGTTCTCTGATGTTTCCTCTTAGTCCAGTGACAAACCTACGGGTTTTGGTTTCTTCTTCTTGCATACTCAGTGGTGCGAAGAAAAGCAGCTCTTCATAATGCTGTTGGTACGCAGCTACTGACATCTGTCCCTGATAAAGACTCAGGAACTCCTTCTCCATCGAATCTCTGAAGCTCCATGGAAAATATTTCTCAAAGAAGGCCTCTTTATATATAGCCCAGGTTAGTAGGGCGTGCTTGGTCGGTAGATATGCCTTCGTTGATTTCCACCAATGATGTGCGTCCCCCTTGAGCATGAAGGTGGCGCATAGTACTTTCTCTTCCTCTATGATAGTCATCATGAGGAAATTTCTTTCCATCTCGTCTATCCAGTGT
>CM053269.1:101748290-101772545 GCA_028583415.1 Protea cynaroides | reverse complement strand
GCATGAAGCATCATGCTCGTCCTCCCCTGATTGTACATCCAGAGCAGCTACACCTCCATACGCCGGAGCGTTCACATAATCATCCACAGTGTACCCTGCATCAACATCTAAAACAATGTGTACACAAAGAGTGAGCTCACAACACAGCTCAGTAAGACAATCAGACAGTTTCACAAGATTATGCATGAGTAACAATCATTTTATGCTGTGGTCTGGTTTTAAGTTTGCAATGTGCTATAGAAAGGTTTGGTGGCCCCCGCACCTCTATACACGAGTGTGTGGCATCGCACAGTAATCACACTACCACCAACCCACATGCACCCATCATGGAATAGAGATAGAGCTAAGGTATACCCGCACCTCCCCTGATACTCTACCCATACCAGTACCTAAGCCCCTACTGGCCAAGGCTCGCAAACTGGGCTCGCAACTAACCAATCCTATATGTCAACAATGTATGCTCTATCCCAGCACATCCGTCTACGGCATAGAGATAGAGCTAGAGCGTGCAGGCCGGGTCGGAGACCACCATACCACACCTCCCCCTGATACCCTATCCGCAACTAACCCACTAGGATAGAAACAATACGCAGGTAGACCCTATCCCAACACAACTCCCTACGGCATAGAGATAGAGCTAAAGCATCGTGGACAAGCCAGCGTCGACTCGGAATCCTCAGTACCACACAACGATGGTCGGGACAACATCAATATCGGAGACCACCGTACCACGACCTTCCCCTGATACCCCACCCATACCAAGCAAGTTAAGATAGAATACTACAAAAGGTGCCAGTGTGAAGAGCGATCCCAGGCCCATGCCCCACTCCAGACACCAACGAAAACAATCACATGCATAACAATCACATCCTATGAATGCATGAACAATAATAATAACTGAAAGTAAACGATGGCATGTGAATATGTACAAACATCACATCATAGATATTCAATTATTAACAATGATTTACTGTCCATTAATTATTAGGTTTAGGTCAGATTCCCTTACCTGACGCTCGTTCATTAACTTGCTCCACGTCGCAAGGTCCAAATGATAAGTCACAAAGTCCTACATAATATGAGGGTTTCATTAAAATATATTGTTTAGGGTTTCATGTTGGTCGGAAACCAACAGAGATCACAACTACCCTCACAGAGCTGACCGGTGGCATGTACTGGTCGCAGCTCTGTGGGAAAGACTGGCGACTGGTATGGTCAGCCGGTCCCCCACAGATAACCTCCCGAGAGGTAGCGGGCGCAACATACCGGTCCCACTATGTGCAACCGGTATCGTCGACCGGTATGTCTCCGGAAGACCATACATGGGTTCTTCGACTGCCGTCGATCATCCTCCATGGATTTTCAGGGTTTCTCCTATCCATTATAAGTATAGGCTTTGAGTTAGAGTTATCCCCAACTCATTCAAGTCTTGTTTCGATGAATATCATCTCGAAACTCAAATCTAGGGTTTGACGGCAACTTAGGGTTTATTGGCTAATTTAGGGTTTTAGATCAATACCTACTTTGCATGGTATTGATCCACCCACACAACTATCATAGGGTAAGAAGAGGGATTCAAACACTTACCGTTGACAGGCGTAACGAGAGCTTCGTCAAATGGTAATGGTGGCTCCTTCTTCTTCCTCCTAGCTCCTTCTCCTTTCCCACCTCTTTCTCTTCTCTAGGGTTTGCGAGAGACAATGGAAAGGATTTGAGAGGGTTTAAGGTTGCATTTATAGGCTAGAAATAGGGTTTAGTAACCCTACTAGGATTAGGAAACTTCTAGGATTCGAAATCAGGTAAGCGGGACCCGCAGAGACCAATTTCCAAATTCCCGAACATAGCTGTGCAGGCCATACCGGTCGACCGGTACCATCGACCGGTATACCTAAAATCAGGTATAATTGGTCGACTTCAGTCCGATTTTGTACCTGTTTGTTATCCGCTTGCCCCGTCTGGCTCGGTGATGATCGGAAGACCTGTCACGACCCAAAACCAAGGTTAGACCGGGTTTTCAGAGTGCGGGTCTTACAGAAGTAAAGAGAGAGAGTGGGAGGGAGAGAATAGAGAGAGGGAGAGAGATGGAGAGAGGGAGAGAGGGAGAAAGAAACGTAGAGAGAGAAAGAGAGAGAAGTAGAAAGAAAGAGAGGAAGAGGGAGAAGTAGAAAGAGAGAGTGAAAGAGTGAGAGAGGGAGAGATAGAGAAAGAGTGAAGTAGAAAGAGAGAAAGAGAGTGTGAGAAAGAGTGGGGGAAGTAAAAAGAGACAGAGGGAGAAGTAGAAAGAGAGAGAGATAGTGATAGAGAGAGAGAAGTAGGAAGAGAGAGAGATAGAAGTGGAAAGAGAGTTAGGGAAAGAGAGAGAAGTAGGAAGGGAGAGAGAAAAGTAGAGAGAGAGAGAGAGAGAAAGGTAAAAAAAAGATAGAGACTAGTGAGAGAGAGAAAAAGAGAGAATAGTGAAAGAAAGAGAGAGAGAGAGAGAGAGAGAGAGAGAGAGAGAGAGAGAGAGAGAGAGAGAGAGGGAAAGAGAGAAGTAGAATCAGAGAGAGAAGAAAAGAGACAAAGAGATAGTATGAGAGAAAAAGTAGAAAGAGGGAGATAGAGTGAGGGGGAGAGAGAGATATAGAGAGAAAGAAAAGTAGAAAGGGAGAGAAAGAGAGAGAGAAGAGAAAGAGAGAGTGAGAGAGAGAGCGAAGGGGAGAGATAAAAGTAGAGAGAAGTAGAAAGAGAGAGAAAATGAAAGAGAGGAAAAAATAGAGCAGAGAAGTAGAAAGAGGGAGAGAGGGAGAGATGAGAGGGAGTGAGAAGTTTGAAGAGGAAAGTAGAGAGAGATAGAGGGAAGGGGAGAAGTAGAAAGAGAGAAAGAGAGAGAGAGAGTAAGTGTGAGAGAGAGAGGGAGAAAGAGGGAGAAAGAGAGAGAAGTAGAAAGATAGAGATAAATAAAGAGAGAAGTAAAGAGAGAGAGAGAAAGAGATAATGGGAGCACTAGAAAGGCAGAGAGAGAAAAGTTGAAAGAGTGGGAGGGAAAGAGAGACAAATAGAAAGTGCGAGAGAGGAGAGAGGGAGAGAGAGAGGGAGAGAGTGAGGGAGAGAGAGAAGTTGAGAGATAAATAGAAAGAGCGAAGTTAACAAAGTAGAAAGATAAACACAAATAAAAAGAGAGGAGTGAGTAGAGTAGTAGAAAGATGGAGAGGGAGAGAGAGAGAGAGAGAGAGAGAGAGAGAGAGAGAGAGAGAGAGAGTGAGTGAGTGAAAAGCAGAAAGAGTAGTAGAAAGAGAAAAGTAGAGAGAAAGAGAGAGAGAAGTAGAATGGGGGAGTGAGAGAGGGAGAGAAGGAGAGAACTAAAAAGACAGAGAGAGAAGTAGAAAGGGAGAGAAATAGATAGATAGAAAAGTAGAGAGAGGGAAGTATAAAGGGAGAAAGAGAGAGAATGAGGGAGAGAGAGAGAGAGAAGAGAGAGAAGAGAGAGAGAGAAAGAAAGAGAGCAGAGTAGTAGAATGAGAGAAAGAGAGAGGGCAAAGTAGAAAAAGAGAAGTAGAGAGAGAAGGAGAGAGAGAAATAAAAAGAAAGAGAGAGTGAGAAAGTGAGAGAGAAAGAGAGAGAAAGAGAGAGAGAGAAGGAGAGAGAAAACCTTAAAGACAGAGAAAGAGAGAAGTAGAAAGGGAGAGCAAGAGATAGAGAGAGAAGTGGAGAGAGGAAAGTATAAAGAGAGAGGGAGAAAGAACTTGAGAGAGAAAGAGAGAGAGGAAGAGTAAAGAGAGAGAGAGAGAAGAGAGAGTCGAAAGAGAGAGAGAAAGAATGGGAGAACACAGCGGTTGAATGAGAGATAGAAAGAGAAGAGAGCGTGTAAGACCCATGTCAATTTAACCCGGTCTTACCATCTTGAACCAGGTTTACCCATCATGGTCGAGTCAAATGGACCAAGGGCATGAAGGAGATCGAGATCCTAGGTACGAAATCGACCCAAAAACACTTAATTCTAGGAGAGGGTCGCACACCCAGTGAAGCAGGGTCGGACATCCCAAAACTGAAAGTCAGACCCTCAGTTTTGAAGGGATGGTCGGACAGTTTAAGACCCTAGGGTCGACGGGATCATCGACCCTCCCATCGACCCTCGGTTTCTGACGAAACTGAAATTTGGAAATTTCCTAATTTTCGGTTGGGATTCTTTCCAAATCTCAATGGGATTATTATAGGACATTCCTAGTCTATTTAAAGGACGTTCCTAAGCCACTTTCACTCCATTTACAACCCTAATTGAATTGAAAGAAAGAGAGAAGAAGGAAAAGAGGAAGAAAGGAGGCTAGGGAGAAGGCTTAACAAAGAGGAGAAGAAATTGCAGAGGAAAGTAATCTTCTCAGGTATGGATACTAATTCCATGAGTTTCTACAGACCTTAGGTTAGATATGGTTGAGTGTAGGATTTTGGAGAAACCCAAACCATCCATCCATGGTTAGGTTTTCATGGAAAACCATAGGAGGATGCACGAAAAGGAGAAAGATGGTTTATACATGGTTCTAGACCATGGAATGAATGTTGAGTGAAAGTAGGAATCAAGCCATAGGACCCCAAACAAGAAGAGTGGATTAAAAGTGGAAATTGGACCAGAGTGCACCGAGGGTCGCACCGAGGGTCGATAGACCATCCGACCCTAGGTGTTTCTGACCATCGACCCTCAGCATTCGGGAAGTTCAGAATGGAGGGAGGGTCGATAGACCCATCGACCCTAGCATCGACCCTCAGTTGACCGAATGATTTTTAAATTCTGAATTAATTCTAATTAAATTCTATCGACTTTGTTAGGTTTTCTAACAATATAATAGCGTTATGACAGTGAATCGAAAGCTTGGAAAATATCTATTAGCAAGCTAAGGTGAGGAACCTTAACCCCAAACTAAATTGGTTAATAATAAACTGTTTTCTATTTCTTGAGTCCTAAGCCATGTTCGATTCTATGCGAATATGTTTGTAATGTGCATACAGCATGCCATCCAATATTTCTATTACTTGTTCATGCATATTTACTTTATTGTTTATAACATGATGATGATGATGATGATAGGAATAGGCATGTGTTTGTATGTGTGTGGTTGATGTGCTTGATGCGAGCGAGTATCAAGGGAGGTGTGATGAGAACATCAATAAACGTTAACCTTTGGCGGGTCTCAGCACTTTAGCTCTATCTCTAACTCAAGTCATGTGCATTGGCATCGTCGTATTGCCATTACCTTAGCAGAACTATTATGTCGTAGAGTATCAGGGGAGGTGGTCTCGGTCCTTGTAGTCTCTGACTCTACCGGGGGGCCTTAGCTCTATCTCTATGGGCATTCTGAGGGATGCTGGGGTGAGGCCTTGGATACACTGTTTGGCATTAGGATTGGTTAGTAGCGAGCCCAATTTGAAAGCCCTCGCTAACAGGGGCTTACGTGTTGGTATAGCATTATATAGCAATAAACGTTAACCTTTGTTGTATAATGTTATGGTAGGGTGGATGGGGACGACGATAAACGTTAACCTTCGAACGGGATTCCACACCTTGTGTATAGAGGCGGTGTCAATAAACGTTAACCTTTGACCACCCAACCTTTCTATTGCACATTGCAAACTATAAACCATGACCAAAGATATGAATTGACTTTTTGCATGCATATGTAATGTTGCATTGTTTTGGCTACTTACTGTGCCGTGTTGTGTGCTCACCCCTCAACGTCGAATATTTTTAGTTGATGATGCAGGTTATGCTGTTGAAGATTACATGAACGCGTCGGCGTACGGAACTGTAGCAGCTATGGAAGTTGGAGCTGAAGACGATACACACGACTCCTTTTGCGAGTGCAACTCGTGTGTATTCGATTAAATATTTTTGTTGCTTTCTTTATTGGATTTATAAGACATGTATTTGGTATTTAAATATTTATGTCTTAGTTAAACACAGAATAATTTCTTATTACTTATGGGTATCATTTATGTTCTAAGTTCATATTATTTATAAAATTTCTGCTATTGTGTATTTCTCTGATTATGATTGTGGATGCGTGTAAAGTTTGGATAACGCGGGGATAGCCTATTAGAGATCCTGGTTGAACCGTTGGTTATTTGGTGGTTCATCACACCATTCTGAAAAATGCAGAATTGGGGTGTGACAACTTGGTATCAGAGCATCTCAGGCCTTGCCCGCCGAACTGACACACATTCAAGACCATTATGGACTGAGATAGGATAAATTAAAAGCTTTAATACAAACACACTGTAAGCACAAGTGATGATTGAAACCGAATTAAAAAGAGAATAATGCATCTATTAAAGGGAAAATCAGTTACATACAATGAGTAAGAGAACCAAAACGTATATACATCCCTAAAGCAGAGTACAGTCCACAACCCGGACAGTTACTCTGTAGTACAAGAAAAGTAAAGTGCAATCAGGAAGCTGGAGGCGAAGGTGGAGGCGGTGCCTCACGATCTCTGTCGTAGTCCTCGGCATAGACTCTAGTCAACCAGGCTATCTGGGTCTGGGTCATCTGGAGACTAGCTGTGAGACCGGCTATCCTCTGATCAGTCGCACGCTGCACCTCTAGGAGCTCTCCTATCCGCGCGTCAGATGTGTGCTGAGCAGCCAATAGCTCATCCACTCTCATGCGCTGAGCATCTAGGAAATCCTCCATCCTCAGGTCTGATCTGCGCTGAGTCTCTCTGATCTCGCGCAACATCTCCATCATATCAGAAGCTGGGCGTGAAGGACCAGCATCATGAGAAGGACCAGCCTCAGGTGCAGGAGCCGTCGCAGAAGAAGTACCAGCCCTATCCGCATGCGTGGGTGATGGCGGTGGTATCGCATCGACATCCATATATAAGCGATCATCGTCGACCAGATCCCCACGAGCCCTAGCAGCAGCCTCAGCATCAGCCATCTCAAACCGAGTGTGAGGGCGCACCATCGCGTTCCTCTCCTCATCACTAACCTTCGCATCTCGTAGCCCCATCTTGCAGATAGCCTCCCAATCTAGAGACGACGAGAAGGTCTTCTCCTGGATCTTCTCATCTACCAGATGCACCCCCAGACGGGTCAGTAGCACTGTAATCATGCGTCCATAGGGTAGATTAGCCCTATGACCGAACAATGAGGCACTAATCATCGTCCGCATGATGATGTAAGGAAGGCAGACCGGCTGACGAGTGCAGATGCAGTAGTTCAAGAACTGGGTCAGCTGAGACACCCTCTCATAATGCCCACTCTGCGGGATCAGATTATGCTAGATAATCTTGCAGAAAACCCGTGGAGCTGGACGCAAGTAACACGCTCTCATCTGCCATCGATCAGGACGGAGCAACTGGTTGTCGATCTTTGCCCTCATCTCCATCTCAACAAACTGTGGCTCTCCCGGCGCACAGTACACGATAGGGCCATCATAGGGAATGCCCAACAGATCGGCCAGCTGTCGATAATCAAAGGAGATGTGCACCCCCTTGACGTAGCTGGTGATGCGCAACTCCTGACCGTGCTCAACGTCATTGTAATTCCCCACCACCTGGAGATTACAATAGAACTGGCGCACCAAATCTGGACAGGTGCACGCATCGTATGTGATGACAGGGAGCCACCCCATATCACCAAATGCTCCATCTACATTGAACAAGGCTAGCTTAGCCAAGTTCACCATGCGACCCCCTTCCACTTTCTTACGGGTATAGTCAGCATACTGTGCCTCAGCTTCATTTGAACGGAAGCGAAGTGGATCACGCAATCTTGGCACTTTGGTACGGGCCATAGTATCAGCAAAATAAGAAGGAGAAAAGAAACAAGGAGTTAGCAGGATAAAAATCCGAAATTTGATTTAATAACAACGTAAGTTGACCATAAAGTCCCATTTTTCACCATACAAGTGGGAACAAGAACTTACGTAGGTTAAAACATATCTTACAACCCGCATGCAGAAGGAAATTTTAAGTGACAATGTCCAATTGGAAGTAATTGAAGAAAAATTAAAAATTTCGATAAATTAGGGCAAAAGGAGAAAAATTTAAGTTTCTCGATAACCAACCGATGAAACTGAAAATTTTTTGAGGGCTTTCGTTCCTCAAGACCCCAATAACAAAAGCCCCCAATAAAAATAGAATTTTTATGGTTGGAAAAAGTTTAATTTGGAAAAGACGAGCTAAATGAGTAAAAACCTAGAAATAAAAAACCTAAAAACAGGGAAAGTTGGGAAATTATACCTGTAGAGGTGATGTGGATGTCGAAACTCGGAGTAAGAACGATCCACAATAGTGAAGTAACACTGTAGCAACTCGGAGAGTAGAGACGAGTCGAAACGGAGGAGGAATAGTGAGATTTGACCCAGAATCGGATCTTAAAAATCTGATTTTTGGTCCGAGGGTCGGACAAATAGACTAACACCATCGACCCTCGGATCGACCATCCAATCGACCCTCGGCTCTCGGGAATCTGATAGAAATTCAAGGGTCGGACTGAGGGTCGGACACCCATCGACCCTCAGCTCTCGGGAAGAACAGATCATTCCCAGGGTCGGATACCAAGGGTCGGACATACCATCGACCCTCACTATCGACCCTACATAGAAAAGACAGTATTTTTTTTTTCAGAATGAATTGAGGATTCACATTTTATATCGGTTAGCGTACCTACATGAAGTACAAATGATTTCTCACTGATTTTGATGATTTTCAGGCACCACCCATCTCAAAAGTAAATATGTCTGGCCGTAGAGTTACCCGACAGACCCGAAACACAGTCCCACCACCACCACCGGCTGATGAGACTAGTCAAGAGAACAATTATGCACAGGGTAATCCCGAGCCGAAAAACCCTACAAATTTGCCACCACCACCACCTGAGCTAACAACAGTGGTGATGAATCTGGCACAACAGCTACAACAAATGCAACATGCACAAGCTCAAATGCAGGTTGCGATGGGAGTTATGTTTCAAGCCACTCAGGCTGCAGCCATGCACACTGGACAAGTTAGTGCAGCACCAGTGAGTAACCACCGAGCTCAACAGACACCTTAACAACCGGCGGCACCAATTCCAGTGCAAGTTCCAGAAGCAGCCCAAGGGAACTATCAGTATCCACCCCCTATGTTTGGGGCATACCAAAATCAACTGGATCACTCCCGACTAGTGGGGAGATTTTTGAAAATGAAGCCAAGAGAATTCAATGGCAAGCCGTCTGATCCACTGTGGCCAGCACACTGGATAGACGAGATGGAAAGAAATTTTCTTATGATGACTATTACTGAAGAGGAGAAAGTATTGTGTGCCACCTTCATGCTCAAAGGCGACGCACATCATTGGTGGAAATCGACCAGGGCCTATCTATTGACTAAGCACGCCCTACTGACTTGGGCTATATATAAAGAAGCATTCTTTGAGAAATATTTTCCACGAAGCTTCAGAGATTCGATGGAGAAGGAGTTCCTGAGTCATTATCAGGGACTGATGTCGGTGGATGCGTACCAACAGCGATATGAAGAGCTTTTTTTTTTCGCACCACTGAGTATGCAAGAAGAAGATACAAAAACCCGTAGATTTGTCGCGGGACTAAGAGGAAGTATAAGGGAACATGTTCTGGGATTAGAGAAGAACATATACAACGAAGCTGTTCAGATTGCTCGAGTGATCGAATCGAGCCAGAAAGAGTGTTATTTCACTCAAAACAAAGGCATAAAAAGGCCAGCTGGAAATTCTTATAACGGAGGCAATAATAGGACGTATAAATCATTCCATCCTCAGAATTTTGCAAATGCACCAAAGTTTACTGCAGCAGCTCAACCACAGCCAAAGCCAAATTCTGAAGCCCCGAAGTGTTATAACTGCAACCAACCAGGGCACATGTCAAGAGAATGTCCAAAACCCAAGAAGCAGTTACATGAAGGACGGGTATATGCTGTTACATCAGAGGATGCAGCCGCATCGCCGGATGTGGTCACAGGTATGACCGAAACTCTTAAGATTATAATTACACTGATTAAGTATGTAGACTAAGTAAAAACGGATCACAGGTATCGTACCTATCAATGGCGTACCCGACAGAGTACTATTTGATTCAGGAGCTACTCATTCATTTATATCTGTGTCGTTTGGAAAGAAGACCAATCTGCCCATCAAAACATTAGTCTACAAATTACTTGTACGGTCACCGATGGGATTAGAAGTGGAATTAGAGAAAGGTTATGGACCATGTCCAGTTCTCATTGGAGAGAAGACCTTGGATGCAACCTTAATACAACTTGAGATGGCAGACTTTGATGTCATCTTAGGAATGGACTGGCTAGCTCGGCACTTTGCAAATCTGTTATGCACCGAGAAGAAGCTAACGTTCAAAGACAAATAAGGAGAAGAATTCAGTTTCTCGGGAACCAAACTTCCCAGGAGACGCAAGCTCATACTCTCAGCATTAAAGGCTAAGAAGTGCCTTGAGAAAGGAGCGGTCGGATATCTAGTATCAGTGGTCGACCTAACCAAGGACGTGCCACAAATGGAAGATATTAATGTCATGCGAGATTTTCCTTATGTATTTCCGAAGGAATTACCCGGATTACCACCCGACCGAGCCACGGAGTTTGTAATAGACCTTATACCTGGAGCCGCACCAGTATCAAAAGCACCTTATAGAATGGCTCCTACTGAACTGAAGAAATTAAAAGTGCAACTACAAGAACTGCTGGATAAGGGTTATATTAGACCTAGTATATCTCCATGGGGAGCACCGGTGTTGTTCGTGAAGAAGAAGGATGGTAGCGTTCGATTATGCATCGACTATCGAGAGTTGAATAAACTGACAATCAAGAATCGATATCCACTACCCAGGATCGATGACTTGTTCGATCAGTTACAAGGAGCGAAGGTATTTTCAAAGATCGATCTTCGATCAGGCTATCATCAACTGAAGATTAAAGAAGGTGACATTCCGAAGACAGCTTTCAGAACAAGATACGGACATTATGAATTCTTAGTGATGTCCTTCGGACTAACTAATGCACCGGCAACGTTCATGGAACTTATGAACCGAGTTTTCCACGATATGTTGGACACGTCGGTGATAGTATTTATTGATGACATATTGGTATACTCCAAGGACAAGGAAATCCTGTCAAGAACCTAAACGCAGCCCTACAGTGTTTAAGGAAAGAGAAGTTATACGCCAAATTTTCAAAGTGTGAGTTTTGGCTAAGTGAAGTCGCCTTTCTAGGCCATGTAGTATCCGCGGAAGGAATCAAAGTGGACCCCAGTAAGATCGAAGCTATTGTGAAGTGGGAAGCACCAAAGAGCGTCTCAGAAATTAGAAGTTTCCTGGGTCTAGCTGGATATTATCGGAGATTCGTAGAAGACTATTCTCGGATTGCCGTACCTCTCACCCATTTGACCAAGAAAGGAGAAAAGTTTGTATGGACGGATAAGTGTGAAAAGAGTTTTCAAACATTGAAAACCAGATTGATATCCGCTCCAATTTTGACCATTCTCGTTCCAGGATAGACATTTACCTTATACACTGATGCATCGGGATTGAGATTAGGATGTGTGCTTATGCAAGGAGAACAAGTAGTTGCGTATGCATCGAGACAGTTGAAGGTACATGAGAAGAATTACCCCACTCACGATTTGGAGTTAGCGGCAGTAGTACATGCTGTCAAGATATGGGGACACTACCTATACGGAGAGAAATTTCAGATTAAGTCGGACCATAAAAGCCTTACGTATCTATTTAATCAGAAGGAGTTAAATATGAGACAAAGAAGATGGCTGGAACTATTGAAAGACTATGATTGTGATATCCACTATCATCCGGGAAAAGCGAACGTAGTAGCAGACGCATTGAGCAGAAAAGCAATGATAAAATCTCAAGGAGAAACTAGCACAACTGCAGCAATGTGCACTAACGGAATGGTGTTTAGTCACGGCAATGAACAATATGTGATAGATACCACGGATGAATTAGCTAGCCAAGGGTTCATTCATCGGTTTTCAAATATGATCGCGGCATTGAAGATAATACCGGATATAGTGGATGATCTGAAGACAGCTATCAAAGCAGATCCTTATCTGAGAACAGTACAAGAAGATATTGAGAAAGGTAGGACTAACCCTGAGTTCACCTTGGATGATGAGAAGGTACTGAAATACAAAGGAAGAATATGTGTACCCGAAACAGAAAGTGTAGATGTAAGACCCGTGTGAATCTAACCCGGTCTTACCACCTTGAACCTGGTTTACCCATCATGGTCGAGTCAAATGGACAAAGGGCATGAAGGAGATCGAGATCCCAGGTATGAAATCGACCCAAAAACAATTAATTATAGGGGAGGGTCGCACACCCAGTGAAGCAGGGTCGGACCTCCCAAAACAGAAAGTTAGACCCTCAGTTTTTGAGGGAGGGTCGGACAGCTTAAGACCCTAGGGTCGACGGGATCATCGACCCTCCCATCGACCCTCGGTTTCTGACGAAACTGAAATTAGGAAATTTCCTAATTTTTGGTTGGGATTCTTTCCAAATCTCAATGGGACTATTATAGGACATTCCTAGTCTATTTAAAGGATGTTCCTAAGCCACATTCACTCCTTTCACAACCCTAATTGAATTGAGAGAAAGAGATAAGAAGGAAAAGAGGAAGAAAGGAGGCTGGGAAGAAGGCTTAGCAAAAAGGAAAAGAAATTGCAGAGAAAAGTAATCTTCTCAGGTATGGATACTAATTCCATGAGTTTCTACAGACCTTAGGTTAGATATGGTTGAGTGTAGGATTTCGGAGAAACTCAAACCATCCATCCATGGTTAGGTTTTCATGGAAAACCATAGGAGGATGCACGAAAACTATTTAGATGGTTTATACATGGTTCTAGACCATGGAATGAGTGCTGGGTGAATGTAGGGAACAAGTCATAGGACCCCAAACACGAAGAATGGATTAAAAAGTGGAAATTAGACCAGAGTACACCGAGGGTCGCACCGAGGGTCGATTGACCATCCGACCCTAGGTGTTTCTGACCATCGACCCTCAGCATTCAGGAAGTTCAGAATGGAGGGAGGGTCGATAGACCATCCGACCCTAGGTGTTTCTGACCATCGACCCTCAGCATTCGTGAAGTTCAGAATGGAGGGAGGGTCGATAGACCCATCGACCCTAGCATCGACCCTAGCATCGACCCTCAGTTGACAGAATGGTTTTTAAATTCTGAATTAATTCTAATTAAATTCTATCGACTTTGTTAGGTTTGCTAGCAGTATAATAAAATTATAAAGGTGATTTTAAAGCTTGAAAAAGTATCTATTAGCAAGCTTAGGTGAGGAACCTTAACCCCAAACTAAATTGGTTAATAATAAACTGTTTCTTTTCTTGAGTCCTATGCCATGTTTGATTCTATGCGAATATGTTTGTAATGTGCATACAGCATGCCATCCAATATTTCTATTACTTGTTCATGCATATTTATTTTATTGTTTATAACATGATGATGATGATGATGATGATAGGAATAGGCATGTGCTTGTATGTGTGTGGTTGATGTGCTTGATGCGAGCGAGTATCAGGGGAGGTGGTCACGGTCCTTGTAGTCTCTGACTCTAACGGGGGGCCTTAGCTCTATCTCTATGGGCATTTTGAGGGATGCTGGGGTGAGGCCTTGGATACACTGTTTGGCATTTGGATTGGTTGGCAGCAAGCCCAGTTTGCAAGCCCTCACTAACAGGGGCTTACGTGTTGGTATAGCATTATATAGCAATAAACGTTAACCTTTGTTGTATAATGTTATGGTAGGGTGGATGGGGACGACGATAAACGTTAACCTTCGGGCGGGCTTCCACACCCTGTGTATAGAGGCGGTGTCAATAAACGTTAACCTTTGACCACCCAACCTTTCTATTGCACATTACAAACTATAAACCAAGACCAAAGATATAAATTGATTTTTTTTTGCATGCATATGTAATGTTGCATTGTTTTGGCTACTCACTGAGCCGTGTTGTGTGCTCACCCCTCGACGTCAAATATTTTAGTTGATGATGCAGGTTATACAGTTGAAGATTATATGAATGCGTCGGCGTACGGAAACGTTGCAGCTATGGACGTTGGAGCTGAAGACGATGCACACGACTCCTTTTGCGAGTGCAACTCGTGTGTATTCGATTAGATTTTTTTGTAGGTTTCTTTATTGGATTTATAAGACATGTATTTGGTATTTAAATATTTATGTCTCAGTTAAACACAGAATAATTTGCTATTATTTATGGATATCTTTTTAGTTCTCAGTTCATATTATTTATAAATTTTCCGCTATTGTGTATTACTCTGATTATGATTGTGGATGCGTGTTAAGTTTGGATAACGCGGGGATAGCCTATTTGAGATCCTGGTTAAGCCGTTGTTTATTTAGCGGTTCATCACATCATTCTGAACAGTGTGGAATTGGGGTGTGACAACTTGGTATCAGAGCTTCTCAGGCCTTGACCGCCGAACTAGCATACATTCAACACAATTGTGAACTGAGATAGGATAAATTAAAAGCTATAATACAAACACACTGTAAGCACAAGTGATGATTGAAACCGAATTAAAAATAGAATAATGCATCTATTAAAGGGAAAACCAGTTACATACAATGAGTAAGAGAACTACAACCTATATACATCGCTAAAGCAGAGTACAGTCCACAACCCAGACAGTTTCTCTGTAGTACAAGAAAGGTAAAGTACAATCAAGAAATTGGAGGCGAAGGAGGAGGCGGTGCCTCACGATCTCTGTCGTAGTCCTCAGCATAGACCCTAGTCAACCAGGGCCACCCGGGTCGGGTCTGGAGACTAGCGGTGAGACCGGCTATCCTCTGATCAGTCGCACGCTGCACCTCTAGGAGCTCTCCCATCCGCGCGTGTGATGCGTGCTGAGCAGCCAACAGCTCATCCATCCTCAAATCAGATCTGTGCTGAGAATCCCTGATCTCCTGCAGCATCTCCATCATGGCTGAAGGTGGAAGTGAAGGATCACCAGCCTCAGGTGCGAAGCCGCCGCAGCGAAGTACCAACTCCATTGCTCGTGTGGGTGATGGCGGGGGTATCGCGTCGACATCCATATACATATGATCATCATCGTCGACCGGATCTCCCGAGCCCTAGCAGCAGCCGGGCGACGGTCACCTCGACCCGAGTGTGAGGGCGCACCATCGCGTTCCTCTCCTCTTCGCTAACCTCCGCATCTCGCAGCCCCATCTTGCGATAGCCTCCCAATCTAGAGGCGACGAGAAGGTCTTCTCCCGGATCTTCTCATCAACCGGATCCACCCCCAAACGGGTCGGTAGCATCGTAATCATGCGCCCATAGGGTAGATTACCCCTATGATCGGACAATGTGGCACCGATCATCGTCGGCATGATGATGTAAGGAAGGTAGACCGGCTGTCAAGTGCATATGCTGTAGATCAAGAACTGGGTCAGCCGAGACACCCTCTCATAGTGCCCACTCGCGGAATCAGATTATGCTTGGATAATCTTGCGGTAAGACTCGTGGAGATGGACGCAAGTAGCAAGCTCTCATCTGCCATCTATCGGGACAGAGCAACTGATTTTCGATCTCCGCTCTCATCTCCATCTCAACAAACTGTGGCTCTCCCGGTGCACGGTACACCATAGGACCATCGAAGGGAATGCCCAACAGATCGGCCAGCTGCCGATAGTCAAAAGAAATGTACACCCCCTTGACGTAGCTAGTGATGCGCAACTCCTGACCACGCTCGACATCATTGTAATCCCCCACCACCTGGAGATTGCAATAGAGGCGGCGCACCAAGTCTGGACATGTGCACGCGTCGTATGTGATGACAGGGAGCCACCCCATGTCGCCAAATGCTCTCTCTACGTTGAACAAGGCTAGATCAGCCAGGTCACCATACGACCCCCTTCCACTTTCTTGCCTGTATAGTAGGCATACTGTGCCTCGGCTTCATTTCAACGGAAATGGAGAGGATCACGCAATCTTGGCACTTTGGTACGGGCCATAGCACCTGCAGAAATAAGAAAGAGGAAATAAACCGAGGAGTCGAAGGGGATAAAATCCAAAATTGGGTTTAATAACGACGTAAGTTAACAATAAAGTCCCATTTCTCACCATCCAAGTGGACGTAAGGACTTACGTAGGTTAAAACATATCCTACAATCTACATGCAGTAGAAAATTTTAACGGAGAAGGTCCAATTTAGAGAAATGCAAGAAAAACCAAAAATGTCGACAAATTAGGGCAAAAAGTGAAAAATTTAAGTTTCTCGATGACCAACCGATGAAACTCAAAACTTTTTGAGGGCTTTCGTTCCTCAAGACCCCAATAACAAAAGCCCCCAATAAAAATAGAATTTTTACAGTTGGACAAAGTTTAATTCAGAAAATACGAGTTAAATAAGCAAAAACCTCGAAATAAAAACCTAAAAACAGGGAAAGTTGGGAAATTTTACCTGTAGAGGTGATGTGGATGTCGAAACTCGGACTAAGAACGATCCACAATATCGGAGAGTAGAGACGAGTCGAAACGGAGGGGGAATAGTGAGAAATGACCCAGAATCGGATCTTAAAAATCTGATTTTTAGTCCGAGGGTCGGACAATTCGCTTGACACCATCGACCCTCGAATCGACCCTCCAATCGACCCTCGACTCTTGGGAATCTGACAGAAATTCAAGGGTCGGACTGAGGGTCGGACACCCATCGACCCTCACATCGACCCTCAGCTATCGGGAAGAACAGGTCATTCCCAGGGTCGGATACCAAGGGTCGGACATACCATCGACCCTCACCATCGACCCTACATAGAAAAGACAGTATTTATTTCAGAATAAATTGAGGATTTTGAATTTTACATCGGTTAGCGTGCCTACATGAAGTATAAATGATTTCTCACTGATTTTGATGACTTTCAGGGCACCACCCATCTCGGAAAGGAAATATGTCCGGACGTAGAGTGACCCGACAGACCAAAACACGGGCCCCACCACCACCACCCGTGGATGAGACTAGTCAAGAGAACAATTATGCACGGGTAATACCGAGCCGGCAAACCCTACAAATTTGCTACCACCACCACCCGAGCTAACAACGGGGTGATGAATCCGGGCTCAACAGCTACAACAAATGCAACATGCACAAGCTCAAATGCAGGTTGCGATGGGAGTTATGTTTCAAGCCACTCGAGCGTAGCCATGCACATTGGGAAAGCTAGTGCAGCACCGGTGGGTAACCACCCAGCCCCTCTGGAACACCTCAACAACCGGCTGCACCAGTTTCCCGTGCAAGCCCCGAAGCAGCCCAAGGGAACTATCGGTATCCACCCCCTATGTTTGGGGCGTATCAAAAATCAACTGGATCACTCCGGCTAGTGGAAAGATTTTTGAAAAATGAAACCAAGAGAATTCAACGGAAAGCCGCTCGATCCCATCGTGACCAGCACATCGGATAGACGAGATGGAAAGGAACTTTCTTATGATGACTATTTCCGAGGAAGAGAAAGTACTATGCGCCACCTTCATGCTCAAAGGCGACGCACACCATTGGTGGAAATCTACAAAGACGTACTTATTGACCAAGCACGCCCTACTGACATGGGCTATATATAAAGAAGCATTCTTCGAGAAGTATTTCCCAAGAAGCTTCAGAGATTCAATGGAGAAGGAATTTATGAGTTTGTACCAGGGGCAGATGCCCGTAGACTCATATCAACAGCGCTACGAAGAGCTGTTTTTCTTCGCACCAGCTAGCATGCAGGAAGAAGATACCAAAACCCGTAGGTTTGTCGCGGGACTGAGAGGAAGTATCAGGGAACATGTTCTGGGATTAGAAAAGACCATATATAATGAAGTTGTTCAAATCGCTCGAGTAATTGAATCGAGCCAGAAAGAGAGTTATTGCACTCAAAACAAAGGCATAAAAAGGCCAGCTGGGAATTCTTATAACGGAGGCAATAACAGGACGTATAAACCTTTCCGTCCTCAGAATTTTGCAACTGCACCAAAGTCTACTGCATCAGCTCAACCACAGCCAAAGCCAAATTCTGAAGCCCCGAAGTGTTATAACTGCAACCAACCAGGGCACATGGCAAGAGAATGTCCAAAACCCAAGAAGCAGTTACATCAAGGACGGGTATATTCTGTTACATCAGAGGATGCAGCCGCATCGCCCGATGTGGTCACAGGTATGACCGAAACTTTAAGATTATAATTACACTGATTGAGTATGTAGACTAAGTAAAAATGGATCACAGGTATCGTACCTATCAATGGCGTATCCGCCAGAGTACTCTTTGATTCAGGAGCTACCCATTCATTTATATCTGTGTCGTTTGGAAAGAAGACCAATCTGCCCATCAAAACATTAGACTACAAATACTGGTACGGTCACCGATGGGATTAGAAGTGGAATTAGAAAAAGGTTATGGACCATGTCCAGTTCTCATTGGAGAGCAGACCTTGGATGCAACCTTAATACAACTTGAGATGGCAGACTTTGACGTCATCTTGGGAATGGACTGGTTGGCTCGGCACTCTGCAAATTTGTTATGCGCCGAGAAGAAGCTAACGTTTAAAGACAAAGAAGGAGCAGAATTTAGTTTCTCGGGAACCAAACATCCCAGGAGACGCAAGCTCATACTCTCAGCATTAAATGCTATGAAGTGCCTTGAGAAAGGAGCGGTCGGATATCTAGTATCAGTGGTCGACCTAACCAAGGACGTTCCACAAATGGAAGATATTGATGTAGTGCGAGATTTTCCTGATGTATTTCCGGAGGAACTACCCGGATTACCACCCGACCGAGCCACGGAGTTTGTAATAGACCTTATACCGGAGCCGCACCGTATCAAAAGCACCTTATAGAATGGCTCCTACGGAACTGAAGGAATTAAAAGTGCAACTACAAGAACTGCTAGATAAGGGTTATATTAGGCCCAATAAATCTCCATGGGGAGCACCGGTGTTGTTCGTAAAGAAGAAAGATGGTAGCGTTCGGTTATGTATCGACTATAGAGAGTTGAATAAGCTGACAATCAAGAATCGATATCCACTACCCAGGATCGATGACTTTTTCGATCAGTTACAAGGAGCGAAGGTATTTCCAAAGACCGATCTTTGATCAAGCTATCATCAATTGAAGATTAAAGAAGGTGACATTCCGAAGACAACTTTCCGGACAAGATACAGACATTATGAATTCTTAGTGATGTCCTTCGGACTAACTAATGCACTGGCAACATTCATGGAACTTATGAACCGAGTTTTCCACGATATGTTGGACACGTCGGTGATAGTATTTATTGATGACATATTGGTATACTCCAAGGACAAGGAAACCCATGTCAAGAACCTAAACGCAGCCCTACGCGTTTAAGGAAAGAGAAGTTATACGCCAAATTTTCAAAGTGTGAGTTTTGGCTAAGTGAAGTCGCCTTTCTAGGCCATGTAGTATCCGCGGAAGGAATCAAAGTGGACCCCAGAAGATCGAAGCTATTGTGAAGTGGGAAGCACCAAAAGAGCGCCTCGTAAATTAGAAGTTTCCTGGGTCTAGTTGGATATTATCGGAGATTCGTAGAAGACTATTCTCGGATTGCCGTACCTCTCACCAGTTTGACAAAGAAAGGAGAAAAGTTCGTATGGACGGATAAGTGTGAAAAGAGCTTTCAAACACTAAAGACCAGATTGATATCCGCTCCAATTTTAACCATTCCCGTTCCAGGACAGACATTTACCTTATACACTGATGCATCGGGATTGGGATTAGGATGTGTGCTTATGCAAGGAGAACAAGTAGTTGCGTATGCATCGAGACGTTGAAGGTACATGAGAAGAATTACCCCACCACGATTTGGAGTTAGCGGCGGGTAGTACATGCTGTCAAGATATGGAGACACTACCTATACGGAGAGAAATTTCAGATTAAGTCGGACCATAAAAGCCTTACGTATCTATTTAATCAGAAGGAGTTAAATATGAGACAAAGAAGATGGCTGGAACTATTGAAAGACTATGATTGTGATATCCAGTATCATCCAGGCAAAGCGAACGTAGTAGCGGATGCATTGAGCAGGAAAGCATTGATAAAATCTCAAGGAGAAACCAGCACGACTACAGCAATGTATACCAATGGAATGGTGTTTAATCACGGCAACGAGCAGTATGTAATAGATACACCGGATGGATCAACCAACCAAGGGTTCATTCATCGGTTTCCAAATATGTTCGCGGCATTGAAGATTATACCGGATATAGTGGACGAAGTGAAGACAGCTATCAAAGCAGATCCTTATCGGAGAACAGTACAAGAAGATATTGAGAAAGGTAGGACTAACCCTGAGTTCACCTCGGATGACGAAAAGGTACTGAAATACAAAGGAAGAATATGTGTACCCGAAACAGAAAGTGTAGACATTAGACACCGACTCATGAAAGAAGCCCATACCACCATCTACTCGGTACATCCTGGTAGTACAAAAATGTATCATGATCTAAAGAAACTGTATTGGTGGAGGGGAATGAAGGCAGATGTAGCCAAGTTCGTGTTTCAATGCCTAAATTGTCAGAAGGTAAAAGGCGAAACGACAAAGACCCGCAGGACTGTTACAACCATTACCGGAACCAGAATGGAAATGGGACTGCATCACTATGGACTTCGTCACAGGACAACCATTGACTCCTCGAGTAGTTGATGCAGTTTGGGTGATTGTAGACCATCTGACTAAGACAGCTCGCTTCATACCGATACGACCCCAATATACACTCGAATGGTTAGCAAAGCAATATGTGGATAACATTGTTCAGTTACACGGTGTTCCAGAAAGCATTGTGTCCGATAGAGATCCACGATTTACTTCCAAATTTTGGGAAGGACTGCAAAAGGCTATGGGTACAACATTGAAGTTCAGTACTGCATTCCACCCATAGACTGACGGACAGTCGGAGCGTACAATTCAGATTTTAGAAGATATGCTATATGCATGTGTGATTGATTTCAAGGGATCATGGGACGAAAAGTTACCACTGTCAAGTTCGCTTACAATAACAGCTATCAGGCTACTATACAGATGTCACCTTATGAAGCACTGTATGGTAGGAAGTGTCGAACTCCCTTGTTTTGGAATGAGGTTGGAGAACGTAGTATTGTTGGACCGGAATTTGTTGAAGAGACTTGTCGAGTGGTCGACATAATCAAGGAAAGAGTAAGATTAGCTCAGAACCGTCAGAAGCAATACGCAGATACTCGACGAAGAGATCTAGAGTTCGCTGTAGGTGATAAAGTATTTCTGAAAGTATCGCCTATGCGAGGATTGAAGAGGTTCGGACAGAAAGGAAAACTAAGTCCAAGATATGTCAGACCATATAAGATTCTGGCTATGCATGGAAAAGTAGCTTATCAGTTAGCACTACCACCATTTATGTCAAGTGTGCATGACGTATTTCACATATCCTTATTGAAGAAGTATGCCAAAGACCCAACACATATGTTGACAGTAGATTTGCCGGAACTGACTGATGATTTGACATTTGAAATAATACCAACGGAAATCACTAGTCGAAAGGTTCAACGTCTACGCAACAGAGATATCTATTATGTTAAGGTCACATGCAAGAGTAGAGACATGGAAGAGATTACATGGGAAGAAGAAAATGCTATGAGAAAGCAATACCCTCACTTGTTTGATTCAGAAGGTACGTACATTTTTGAGGACAAAATTTTTATAAGTTGGGGGGAGTTGTAAGACCCGTGTCAATCTAACCCGGTCTTACCACCTTGAACCAGGTTTACCCATCATGGTCGAGTCAAATGGACCAAGGGCATGAAGGAGATCGAGATCCCATGTACGAAATCGACCCAAAAACAATTAATTCTAGGGGAGGGTCGCACACCCGGTGAAGCGGGGTCGGACCTCCCAAAACAGAAAGTCAGACCCACAGTTTTTTAGGGAGGGTCGGACAGCTTAAGACCCTAGGGTCGATGGGATCATCGACCCTCCCATCGACCCTCAGTTTCTGACGAAACTGAAATTAGGAAATTTCCAAATTTTTGGTTGGGATTCTTTCCAAATCTCAATGGGACTATTATAGGACATTCCTAGTCTATTTAAAGGACGTTCCTAAGCCACTTTCACTCCTTTCACAACCCTAATTGAATTGATAGAAAGAGAGAAGAAGGAAAAGAGGAAGAAAGGAGGCTAGGAAGAAGGCTTAGCAAAGAGGAGAAGAAATTGCAGAGAAAAGTAATCTTCTCAGGTATGGATACTAATTCCATGAGTTTCTACAGACCTTAGGTTAGATATGGTTGAGTGTAGGATTTTGGAGAAACTCAAACCATCCATCCATGGTTAGGTTTTCATGGAAAACCATAGGAGGATGCACAAAAAGGAGAAAGATGGTTTATACATGGTTCTAGACCATGGAATGAATGTTGAGTGAATGTAGGAAGCAAGCCATAGGACCCCAAACACGAAGAGTGGATTAAAAGTGGAAATTGGACCGGTGCACGGGGGAGGGTCGATAAACCATCCGACCCTAGGTGTTTCTGACCATCGACCCTCAGCATTCGGGAAGTTCAGAATGGAGGGAGGGTCGACATACCCATCGACCCTAGCATCGACCTTAGCATCGACCCTCAGTTGACAGAATGGTTTTTAAATTCTGAATTAATTCTAATTAAATTCTATCGACTTTGTTAGGTTTGCTAGCAATATAATACCATTATAACAGTGAATCGAAAGCTTGGAAAATATCTATTAGCAAGCTAAGGTGAGGAACCTTAACCCCAATCTAAATTGGTTAATAATAAACTATTTTCTATTTCTTGAGTCCTATGCCATGTTTGATTCTATGCGAATATGTTTGTAATGTGCATACAGCATGCCATCCAATATTTCTATTACTTGTTCATGCATATTTACTTTATTGTTTATAACATGATGATGATGATGATGATAGGAATAGGCATGTGTTTGTATGTGTGTGGTTGACTGTTTGGCATTAGGATTGGTTAGTAGTGAGCCCAGTTTGCAAGCCCTCACTAACAGGGGCTTACGTGTTGGTATAGCATTATATAGCAATAAACGTTAACCTTTGTTGTATAATGTTATGGTAGGGTGGATGGGGACGACGATAAACGTTAACCTTCGGGCGGGCTTCCACACCCTGTGTATAGAGGCGGTGTCAATAAACGTTAACCTTTGACCACCCAACCTTTCTATTGCACATTGCAAACTATAAACCAAGACCAAAGATATGAATTGACTTTTTGCATGCATATGTAATGTTGCATTGTTTTGGCTACTCACTGAGCCGTGTTGTGTGCTCACCCCTCGACGTCGAATAATTTTAGTTGATGATGCAGGTTATGCAGTTGAAGATTACATGAACGCGTCGGCGTATGGAACTGTAGCAGCTATGGAAGTTGGAGCTGAAGACGATACACACGACTCCTTTTACGAGTGCAACTTGTGTGTATTCGATTAGATATTTTTGTAGGTTTCTTTATTGGATTTATAAGACATGTATTTGGTATTTAAATATTTATGTCTTAGTTAAACACAGAATAATTTGCTATTATTTATGGGTATCATTTAAGTTCTGAGTTCATATTATTTATAAAATTTCCGCTATTGTGTATTACTCTGATTATGATTGTGGATGCGTGTAAAGTTTAGATAATGCGGGGATAGCCTATTAGAGATCCTGGTTGAACCGTTGGTTATTTGGCGGTTCATCACACCATTCTGAAAAATGCAGAGTTGTGGTGTGACAGAGCGCTCTATAAAGAAGTAAATAGAGAGGGAGAGAGGGAGAAGTAGAGAAAGGAAAGAAGAGAGAGAGAGAAGTAGAAATAGAGAGAGAGAGAGAGAGAGAGAGAGAGAAGATGAAAAGGGTAGAGAGAGCGAAGAGTGAGGGAGCGAAGTAGAAAGAGAAATTAAAAAAATAGAAAGAGAAAGAGAGTGCACGTGAGAGAGAGAGAAGTAGAGAGAGTGAGATAAGTTGAAACAGAGAGACACAGAGAATAAGAGAGGGAGAGAGAGAAGTTAAAAGGGAGAGAAATGGAGAGAGAGAGAGAAATAAAAAAAAGAGAAAGAAGGAGATAGAGAGAGAAAGAGAGTAGGAGAGAATGTAGAAAGGGAGAGAGAGTGGGAAATAAAAGGAAATGAGTGGGAGAGAGGGTGAAAAGTAGAAAGAGAGAGAGAGAGGCTGGGAGAGAGAAAGAAGTGGATAGAGAGTGAGGGAGAGAAGTAGAGAGAGAAAAGAGA
>CM053269.1:101703790-101747790 GCA_028583415.1 Protea cynaroides | reverse complement strand
AAAGAGAGAGAGAGAGTGAGAGAGAGAGGAAAGTTGAGAAAGATAGAGAGAGAAAGTGCGGGATGGAGTAGTAAGAGAGAGAGAGAGAGAGAGAGAGAGTAAAGGGGGGAGAAGTAAAGAGAGAGAATGGGAGAGCATGGAGAGAAAGAGGGAGAGAGAGCTTGAGGGAGTTGTGGAAAGAGAGACTTAGAGTAGTAGACAGGGAGAGACAGAGAGGGAGATAAAAAAAGAAGAAGAGAGAGAGAGAGAGGTGAGCAAGTGGGAGAAGTAGGGGAAAGAACTAGAGAGAGAGTAATAGAGAGAGATAGCAGGAGAGAGAACAAGAGAAAGGGAGAGAAAGAAAGAGAGGGGGAGTGAAGTTGAAGGAAACGAAGAAGTAGAAAGAGAAAGTGAGTGGAAAGAGAGAGGGAGAGAGAGAGAGAGAGAGAAAAGTAGAAAGTGAGAGAGAGAGAGAGAGAAAGAGAGAGAGAGAGATAAGATGAAAAAGTTAGAGAGGGTGAAAAGTGAGAGAGCAAAGTAGAAAGAGAAATTAAAAAAATAGAAATGGAAAGAGAGTGCACGTGGGAGAGAGAGAAGTAGAGAAAGAGAGAGAGAGACAAGAAAGAGTGAGAAGAGAGAGTGAGGAGAAAGGGGGATGGAGAGAGAAAAAGAGAGAGGGAAAGAGAGGGAGAAGTAGAGAGAGAGAGAGAGAGAGAGAGAGAGAGAAAAAAGTGGAAAGAGCAAAAGGGAGAGAGAGAAGTAGAAAGAGAGAGAGAGCCATAAAGAGTGAGACAAAGAGAAAAAGAGAAAGAGAGAGAGAGAGAGGTAGAGAGAGATAGAAAGAGTAAGAGTATGAGAGAGAGAGTTAGAGAGAGAAATAGAGAAGTAGAGAGAGAGAAGTAGAAAGAGAGAGAGAGAGGGAGGGAGAAAGAAGAGAAGGGGAGAGAGATACAGAGGGAGAGAAATAGAGAAAAAGAGAGGGAGAAGTTGAAAAAGAGAGAGAGTGAGAGAGAGATGTTGATAAGGTGAGAGAGAGAAAGTGAGAGCCCACTAAAGTACGAAGATGGAGAATAAGAGATCTCTCTAAAGTAGAAAGTTAGAGAGAGAAGAGAGAGGGAAGGAGTAGTAGCGAGAGAAATGAAAAAAAAAGAGAGAAAAGAAGAGAAAGAGAGAGAGAGATAGACAAGAGAGAGAGAGACAAGAGAGAGTGGGGAGAGAGGGGGATGGAGGGAGAGAGCGAGAAAGAGAGAGAGAAAGAGAGGGGGAGAGGGAGAAAGAGAGAAAAAGAGAGGGATAAGTTGAAAAAGAGAGAGAGTGAGAGAGAGATGTAGAAAAAGTGAGAGAGAGAAAGTGAGAGCTCACTAAGGTACAAAGAGAGAGAAAAAGAGAGCTCTCTAAAGTAGAGAGTGAGAGAGAGAAGAGAGAGAGGGAGTAGTAGAGAGAGAAACGAATAAAGAGAGAGAGAAGAAGAGAAAAAAAGAAAGAGAAAAGAGAGAGAGAGAAGAGAGATTGAGGAGAGAGGGGATGGAGAGAGAGAGCGAGAGTGAGAAAGAGAGAGAAAGAGAGGGAAAAGTAGAAAGAGACAGAGAGAGAGAAAGAGAGAGAGAATGAGAGAGAGGGTGGGAGGGAGAATTGTAGAGGGAGAGAACTACAAAGAGATTGGGAGAGAGAGAAAGAGAGAGCTCTCTGAAGTAGAGAGAGAAGTGGAGTAAGAGAGATAAAGAGAGGTAGGAGAGGCAGGGAGAAGAAGATAGAGAGGGAAGTAAAAAGAGAGAGTGATAGGGAGAAGTAGAGAGAGAAAGGTAGAAAGAGAGAGAGGGAGAAGTAGAGAGAGAGATAGAGAAGTAGAAGGTGAGAGAAAGTGGGAGAGAGAGATGTGGGAGAGTGACACAGAAGAGACAGAGAGAAGTAGGAAGAGAGAGAGAGAGAGATAGTAGGAAGAGAGATTGAATGGGAGAGAAAAAAGAGAGATAGAGAAGTAGAAAAAGGAAGATAGATATAGAAGTAGAAAGAGAGAGAGAAAAAGAAAAAAAGAGGGAGAGGGAGAGTAGAAATGGACAGAGACAATTTGAAAGGGAGAGAGATGTAGAAAGGGAGAAAACGAACAACGGGAAAGTGTGAGTGAGGAGAGAGAGAGAGAGAGAGAAAGGGAAGATGAAAGAGAGAGAGAGAGAGAGGGAGAGAGAAGTAGAAAGAGAGATGTTGAGAGATGTTGAGAGAAGTAGAAAGAGAAAGTGAGAGAGAAGTTGAAAAGAGAGAGAGAGAGAGAGGTAGAAAAAGGGTGGGAGAGAGTAGAAAGAGTGAGAGAAGTAGAAAGTAAGAGAGAGAGAGAGTAGAAAGAGAGAGAGGGAGGGAGTAAGGGAGACAAAGAGAGAGAGAAAGAAATAGAGAGAGAGAGAGGGAGAAAGATAGAGAGAGAGAGAGAGGGAGAGAGAGAGAGAGAGAAGTAAAAAGGGAGAGGAAAGTAGAAGGAAAGAGAGGGAGAAAGAGGGATGTTGAAAGGGAGAGAGTAAGAGATAGAGAAGAAAGTTGAGAAAGACAGAGAGAGAATGTTCGAGATAGAGTAGTAGAAAGAGAGAGAGAGAGAGAGAGAGAATGAGCGAGAAAGAAAAAGTGTAAAGGGGTGAGAAGTAAAGAGAGAGAATGGGAGAGCGTGGAGAGAGAGAGGGAGAGAGAGCATGAGAGAGATGTGGAAAGAAGGACTAAGAGTAGTAGATAGAGAGAGAGTGGGAGATAAATATAGAAAGAGAGAGAGAGAGAGAGGGAGAGAGAGAGAGGTGAGCGAGAGGGAGAAGTAGAAGGAGAGAGAAGTTGAGATAGTAGTAGAGGGAGATAGCGAGGAGAGAGAACAAGAAAAAGGGAGAGAAAGAAAGAGAGGGGGAGTGATGTAGAAGGAAACGAAGAACTAGAAAGAGAGAGGGAGTAAAAAGAGAGAGAGAGAGAGAAGTAGAAAGTGAGAGAGAGAGAGAGAAAGAGAGAGAGAGAAGATGAAAAAGGTAGAGAGAGCGAAGAGTGAGAGAGCGAAGTGGAAAGTGAAATTAAAAAAATAGAAAGAGAAAGAGAGTGCACGTGAGAGAGAGAAAAGTAGAGAGAGTGAGATAAGTTGAAAGAGAGAGAGACAGAGAATGAGGGAGGGGAGAGAGAGAAGTTGAAAGGGCGAGAAATGGAGAGAGAGAGAAAAATAAAAAGAAAGAGAGAAAGAGAGTAGGGGAAAAAGTAAATAGGGAGAGAGACTAGAAAATAAAAGAAAATGAGTGGGAGAGAGGGTGAAAAGTAGAAAGAGGGAAAGAGAGAGGCTGGGAGAGAGAAAGAAGTGGATGGAGAGGGAGAGAGAGAAGTACAGAGAGAAAAGAGAGAGAGAGGTGGAAGTAGAAAGAGAGAGAGAGAGAGAGGGATAGCGAGGTAGAAAGAGAGAGAAGTAGAAAGAGAGAGAGTTAGTGGAAAGTTACAGAGAGAGAGAAAACTTGAAAGAGAGAGAGGGATAAAGAGAGAGAGAAAGAAAGAGAGGGAGAGAAGTAGAAAGAGAAAGGAAAGTTGAAGGAATGAGTGGGAGAGAGAGAGAGGGAAGTGGAAAGAGGGAGAGAGAGCGGGAAAGAGTGAGATAGAGTAGTTGAAAGAGAGAGTGAGTGAGAGAGAGAGAAAAGAGTGAAGTAGAGAGGGGGAAAAGTAGAGAGAGAAAGAGAGAGGGTGGAGAGAGGGAGGGACAAAGACAGAGAACGAGAGAGATATGGGAAGACAGATAGAATGAAGTAAAAAGAGAGAGAGAGAGAGAAGTATAGAGAGATAGAGAGAGATTAAAAAGTGGGAGAGAGAGGTGAGAGATAGAGAGAGCAGTAGAGAGAGTAATGTACAAAAAGAGAGAGAGAAGTATAGGGAGAAAGAGAAAGAGAGAAGGAGAAGTAGAAGAGAGAAAGAGAGGGAAAGAAAGAGAGAGAGAGTGAAGTAAAATGAGACAGCGAAGTAGAAAGAGAGTGGGAGAGAGAGAAGTAGGAGAGAGAGAGAGAGAGAGAAAGAGAGAGACAAAGAGAGAGAGTGAAAGAGAGTGAGTGTAGAAAGACCATGTAGAGAGAGAAAGAGAGAGAGAAAGCGATAGAAAAGTCAAAAGAGAGAAAGAGATAGTGTAAGACCCGTATCAAACTAACCCGGTCTTATCACCTTGAACCAGGTTTACCCATCATGATTTGAGTCAAATGGACCAAGGGCATGAAGGAGATCTTGATCCCAGGTATCAAATCGACCCAAAAACATTTAAATTAGGGGTATGGTCGCATACCCAGCAAGGGAGGGTCGGACCCCCCAAGACAGAAAGTCAGACCCTCTATTTTACGGGGAGGGTCGGACAACTTAGAAACTTAGGGTCGACGGGATCATCGACCCTCCCATCAACCCTCAGTTGTCGCCGAAACTGAAACTAGGAAATTTCCTAATTTTTGATTGAGATTCTTTCCTAATCTCAAAGGGACTTATTTTAGGATGTTCCTACTTTATTTAAAGGATGTCCCTAAGCCTCTTTCACTCCTTTTACAACCCTAATTGAATTGAGAGAAAGAGAAGAGAAGGAAGAGAAGAAGAAAAGAAACAAGGTAGAGAAGAAAGCCAAAACAAGAAGAGTTGCAGAGAAAGAGTAATCTTCTCAGGTATGGATAATAATTCCATGAGTTTCTACAGACCTTAGATTAGATAATGAAGAGAGTGTGATCTCGGTGAAACCCAAACCATCAACCCATGGTTAGGTTTTCATAGAAAACCATGGGAGATTACATGAAAGCTATCTAGGTGGATTATTCATGGTTCTAGACCATGGAATGAATGTTGAATGGACTGTAGGAGAAAGCCATAGGACCCCAAACATGAAGTATGGACTAAAAAGAGGGAAATTGACCAAAGTCCACCGAGGGTCGCACAGAGGGTCAATGACCATCCGACCCTAGGTGATCCTGAGTATCGACCCTCAGTGTTCGGGAAGTTCAGATTGGGGAGGGTCGCACCCAGGGTCGATCATGACTCCGACCCTACCTCCGACCCTTAGTTAACAGAATGGTTTTTAAATTTTGAATAAATTCTAATTAAATTTTATCGACTTTGTTAGGTCTTCTAGCAATATAATAACAATATAAAGGTGATTCTAATGCTTGGAAAAGTATCTATTAGCAAGCTAAGGTGAGGAAACGGAACTCTAAACTAATTGGTTAATAACAAACTGTTTTCTATTTTCTTGAGTCCAATGCCATGCTTGATTCTATGCGAATATGTTTGTAATGTGCATACAACATGTCATCCAATATTTCTATTATTTGTTCATGCATATTTATTTTGTTGTTTATAACATGATGATGATGATGATGATGATAGGAATAGGCATGTGATTGTATGTGTGTGGTTGGTGTACTTCATGCGAGCGAGTATCAGGGGCGGTGTGATGAGAACGTCAATAAAAGTTAACCTTTGATGGGTCTCAGCACTTTAGCTCTATCTCTAACTCGAGTCTTGTGCATTAGCATCGTCGTATCGCCATTACTTTTGCAGAACTATTATGTCGTAGAGTATCAGGGGAGGTGGTCTCGGTCCTTGTAGTCTCTGACTCTACCGGGGGGCCTTAGCTCTATCTCTATGGATATTCTGAGGGATGATGGGGTGAAGCCTTGGATACAATGTTTGGCATTAGGATTGGTTAGTTGCGAGCCCAGTTTGCAAGCCCTCGCCACCAGGGGCTTACGTGTTGGTATGGCACTATACAGCAATAAACGTCAACCTTTGTTGTATAATGTTCATGATTAGGGTGGATGGGGATGACAATAAACGTTAACCTTTGGGCAGACTTCCACACCCTGTGTATGGAGGTGGCATCAATAAACGTTAACCTTTGACCACCCAACCTTTCTATTGCGCATTGCAAACTATAAACCAGACCAAAGATATGAATTGATTGCATGCATATGTACTGTTGCATGGTTTTGTTTGCTCACTGAGCCATGATGTGTGCTCACCCCTCGACGTCGAATATTTTTAGTTGATGATGCAGGTTACACCGTTGAAGATTATGTAAAGGCTCCAGTGTATGGGAACGTAGCAGCGATGGAGGTTGAAGCTGAAGTGGATACACATGACTCCTCTTGCAAGTGCAACTCATGTGTATTCGATTAGATATTTTTTTAGTTTTCCTTATTTGGATTTATTAAAGGTATGTATTTGATACCTATTTATGTCTCAGTTGCTACAAAATAATTTGCTATTTAAATATTAATATTAGAGTAGATTCTCAATTCATTTTATTATAAGACTTCCGCTATTTACTCTGATTATGATTATGGAGGTATAGGGCTCAGATAACATAGATATAGCCTACTCGAGATCCTGGTTGAACCGTTGGTTTGTTAGCGGTTCATCACACCATTCTGAATAGTGTGGAATTGGGGTGTGACAACTTGGTATCAAAGCATCTCAGGCCTTGTCCGCTGAACTAACATACATTCAAGACAATTGTGAACTGAGATAGGATAAAAGTATAAACAGTAATATTAACATATTATAAGCATAAGTGATGGTTGAGACCGAATTAAAAAGAGAATAATGCATCTATTAAAGGGGAAACAAGTTTACATACAACGAGAGAGAAAGAAAACGTATATACATAACTAAAGTAGAGTACGATCCACAACCCGGACAGTTACTCTGTAGTACAAGAAAAATAAATACAATCAAGAAGCTGGGGTGAAGGAGTAGGCGGTGCCTCACGATCCCTGTCATAGTCCTCAGCATAGACTCTAGTCAACTAGACTATCTGAGTCTGGGTCGTCTGTAGACTAGCTGTGAGATCGGCTACCCTCCGATCAGTTGCACGCTGAACCTCTATGAGCTCTCCCATCCGCGTGTCTGATATGTGTTGAGCGGCTAACAGCTCATCCACTCTCACACGCTGAGCGTCTAGTAACTCCTCCATCCTCAGATCAGATCGGCGCTGAGCCTCCTTGATCTCATGCAACATCTCCATCATGTCAGAAGGTGGGGGTGAAGGACCAGCCGCATGAGAAGGACCAGTCACAGGTGCAGGATCTGCCGCAGAAGAAGTACCAACTCCAGCCGCATGTGTGGGGGAAGGCGGTGGTATCGAGTCAACATCCATATACATACGGTCGTCATCATCGACAAGATCCACATGAGCTCTAGCAGCGGCAGCAGCGGCCTCAGCGTCAGCCATCTCGATGCGAGTGTGAGGGCGCACCATCTCGTTCCTCTCCTCGTCACTAACTTGGGCATCCCGCATACCCATCTTGCAAATAGCCTCCCAATCTAGAGGCGATGAGAAGGTCTTCTCCAGAATCTTCTCATCCACTAAGTCAACCCCCAGGCGGGTCAGTAGAACAGTAATCATACGTTCATAGGGTAGATTACCCCTATGACCAGACAATGTAGCACTAATCATGGTCCGCATGATGATCTAGGGAAGGCAGACTGGCTGTCTAGTGCAGATACTATATATCAGAAACTGGGTCAGCTGAGAAATCCTCTCGTAGTGCCCACTCTGCGAAATCAGATTATGCTGGATAATCTTGCAGAAGACCCGTGGAGCTGGACGCATGTAACAAGCTCTCATCTGCCAGCGATCAGGTCGTAGTAGCTGATTGTCAATCTCTGCCCTCATCTCCATGGAAACAAACTGGGGCTCTCCAGGCGCATAGTAAACTATGGGGCCATCATAAGGAATGCCCAGTAGGTCGGCCAGTTGCCGATAGTCAAATGAGATATTCACCCCTTTGACGTAGCTGGTGATGCGTAACTCTTGACCCCTCTCGACATCATTGTAATTCCCCACCACCTGGAGATTACAATAAAATTATCGCACCAAATCCGGGCAGGTGCAAGCATCGTAAGTAATGACAGGGAGCCACCCCATATCACCAAATGCTCTCTCCACATTGAACAGGGCTAGCTCACCCAAGTTCACCATACGACCACCCTCCACCTTCTTACGAGCATAGTGAGCATATCGGGCCTCGGCTCGTTGGAACTGAAGCGAAGGGGATCACGAACTCTGGGTACCTTGGTACGAGCCATTGTATCTGCAAATAAGAAAGAAAAGGGAGATAAGGAGTTAATAGGATAAAAAACTGAAATTTAATATTTTAACGACGTAAGTTGGCCAAAAACCTCATTTTCCACCCATACACGTGGGCAGGAGGACTTACGTAGGTTCCAACATATCCTACAACACTCACACAGTAGAAAATTAGAACTAATGAAGTCCAATTTGAAGGAATTTCAAGAAATAAAAAATTTCGACAATTAGGGCAAAAAGGGCAAAAAATTCAAGTTTCTCGATAACCAACCGATGAAACTCAAAAATTTTTGAGGGCTTTCATTCCTCGAGACACCAATAACAAAAGCCTCAATAAAAATCAAATTTTTACGGTTGGAAAAAGTTTAATTTGAAAGATACAAGTTAAATGGACAAAAACCTAGAAAAGAAAACTTAAAAACAGGGGAAAATGAGAAAGCATACCTGTAGAGATGATGTGGACGTCGAAACCCGGATCCAAACTGACCAAAATAGTGGAGTGGCACTGTAGCAACTTAGAGGGGAGAGACGAGTCAAAACGGGAGGGAAAATAACAAAGAATGAACTCAGAATCGGATCTTAAAAATCTGATTTTTGGTCTGAGGGTCGGACAATTTGACCAGAACCGTTGACCCTCGGATCGACCCTCCCATCGACCCTCGGCTCTCAGGAATCTGACAGAAAACTAAGGGTCGGATACTGAGGGTCGGATACCCATCGACCCTCACATCGACCCTCAGCTCTCGGGAAGAACAGGTCATTCCCAGGGTCTGATACTAAGGGTCGGACATACCATCTACCCTCACAATCGACCCTGCATAGAAAAGACAGTATTTTTCACAGAATGATCTGAAAATTTTGAAATTTTACACCGGTTAGTGTGCCTACATGAAGTATAAATGATTGTCTCGCCTATTTTGATGATTTTCAGGCACCACCAATCTCAGAAGACAAACATGTCTGGACGTAGAGTGACCAGGCAGAGTCGGAATGCAGTTTCACCACCACCACTGGTAGAGGAGACCAGTCAAGAAAATGTATATGTACCAGGAAATCCAGACCAGGCAAATCCAACCAACTTGCCACATCCACCCCCGGAGTTAGCAACTGTGGTAATGAATCTCACCTCAATCACCTCAACCACCAGCTGCACAGATTCCAGTACCAGGTCCGGAAGCAGCTCATGGTAACTATCAGTATCCACCACCTATGTTTGGGGCATACCCCCAAAATCAGATGGATCATTCTTGACTGGTTGAGAGATTTTTGAAGATGAAGCCCAGGGAATTTAACGGTAAACCGTCTGATCCGTTATGGCCAGCACACTGGATCGATGAGATGGAGAAAAACTTTCTTATGATGACTATTACAGAGGAAGAAAAGGTATTATGTGCCACTTTCATGCTCAAGGGCGATGCACATCATTGGTGGAAATCTACCCGGGCGTATTTATTGACCAAGCACGCCCTATTGACTTGGGCTATATACAAAGAAGCTTTCTTTGAGAAGTATTTTCCACGAAGCTTCAGAGATTCTATGGAGAAGGAGTTCCTGAGTTTATATCAGGGACAAATTTCAGTGGATGCATATCAACAGCGTTACGAAGAGCTATTTTTTTTTTGCACCACTCAGTGTGCAAGAAGAGGACACAAAAACCCGTAGGTTTGTCACGGGACTGAGAGGAAGCATCAGAGAGCACGTTCTGGGCTTGGAAAAGAAGGTATACAATGAAGCTGTCCAAATCGCTCGAGTTATAGAATCGAGCGAGAAGGAGAGTTATTTCACACAGAACAGAGGTATAAAAAGGCCAGCTGGAAATACTTACAACGGAGGGAACAACAAGACATTTAAACCCTTTCGTGCTCAAGGCGTTACTGCTGCAACCAGGACTACTCCAGTAGCTCAACATCAGCCAAAGCCAAATTCTAAAGGCCCCAAATGTTATAACTGTAACCAGCCTGGACATATGGCAAGGGAGTGCCCTAAGCCCAAGAAACAGTTACATCAGGGACGGGTATATGCTGTTACATCCGAGGATGCTGCCGCATCACCCGATGTGGTCACAGGTATGACTGAAACCTTTTAAAGTTGTAATTACATTGTATGAGTATGTAGACTAAGTAAAATAAGTCACAGGTATCGTACCTATAAATGGCGTACCCGCCAGAGTACTCTTTGATTCAGGAGCCACTCATTCCTTTATATCGGTGTCATTCGGAAAGAAGCTAAATTTACCCATCAAAACATTAGACTACAATTTACTTGTACGGTCACCAATGGGGTTAGAAGTGGAATTAGAGAAAGGTTATGGACCATGTCCAGTTCTTATTGGTGAGAAAACCTTAGATGCAACCTTGATACAACTTGAGATGGCAGACTTTGACGTCATCTTGGGAATGGACTGGTTAGCTCGGTATTCTGCAAACCTATTATGCGCCGAAAAGAAGCTAACATTTAAAGACAAAGAAGGAGCAGAATTCAGTTTTGCGAGAACCAAACTTCCCCGTAGACGCAAGCTCATACTCTCAGCACTAAAGTCTAAGAGGTGCCTTGAGAACGGGGCAGTCGGGTATCTGGTATCAGTGGTCAACCTAACCAAGGAAGCACCACGAATAGAAGATATTGATGTAGTGCGGGACTATCCCGACGTATTTTCGGAGGAACTACCAGGATTACCACCCGACCGAGCCACAGAATTTGTGATAGATCTTATACCCAGAGCTGCACCAGGATCAAAAGCACCTTATAGAATGGCTCCTACAGAACTGAAGGAATTGAAAGTGCAACTACAGGAACTGCTGGACAAGGGTTATATTTGACCCAGTATATCACCATAGGGAGCGCCAGTATTGTTCGTAAAGAAGAAGGATGGTAGCGTTCGATTATGTATCGACTATCGAGAGTTGAATAAAATGACAATCAATAATCGATATCCACTACCTCGGATCGATGACTTGTTCGATCAGTTGCAAAGAGCAAAAGTATTTTCTAAGATCGATCTTCGGTCAGGCTATCATCAGTTGAAGATTAAAGATGGTGATATTCCTAAGACAGCTTTCAGGACCATATATGGACATTATGAGTTCTTGGTCATGTCTTTTGGATTAACAAACGCACCGGCAACTTTCATGGAACTTATGAACCGGGTCTTCCACGATATGTTGGATACGTCGGTTATTGTATTTATTGATGATATATTGGTATATTCCAAGGACAAAGAAACCCATATCAAGAACCTAAACGCCACCCTACAGCGTTTAAGGAAAGAGAAGTTATATGCCAAATTTACCAAGTGCGAGTTTTGCCTAAGTGAAGTCGCCTTCCTAGGCCATGTAGTATCTGCTGAAGGAATTAAAGTGGACCCCAGCAAGATCGAGGCTATTGTAAAGTGGGAAGCACCAAAGAGCGTTGCAGAAATTAGAAGTTTTCTGGGTCTCGCTGGTTATTATCGGAGATTTGTGGAAGACTATTCCCGGATTGCCGTACCTCTCACCAGTTTTACTAAGAAAGGTGAAAAGTTTGTGTCGACAGATAAATGTGAGAAGAACTTCCAGACATTGAAGACCAGATTGATATCCGCTCAATTTTGACTATTCCTATTCCAGGACAGACATTTACCTTATACGCGGATGCGTCAGGACTGGGATTAGAATGTGTGCTTATGCAAGGAGATCAAGTAATTGCTTATGCCTCGAGACAGTTGAAGATACATGAGAAAAATTATCCCACTCATGATTTGGAGTTAGCAGAAGTAGTACATGCTGTCAAGATATGGAGACATTACCTATACGGAGAGAAATTCCACATTAAGTCGGATCATAAAAGTCTTACTTATTTATTTAATCAGAAGGAATTGAATATGAGACAAAGAAGATGGTTGGAACTACTGAAAGACTATGATTGTGATATCCAGTATCATCCGGAAAAAGCGAATGTTGTAGCGGATGCGTTAAGCAGAAAGGCAATGATAAAATCGCAAGGAGAGGTTAGTACAACTGCAGCAATGTGTACTACCGGAATGGTATTCAATCACGGCAATGAGCAGTATGTGATAGATACAGCGGATGGATCAGCCAACCAAGGGTTTATTCATCGGTTTTCAAATATGTTCGCGGCATTGAAGATTATACCGGATATAATGGATGAAGTGAAGACAGCTATCAAATCAGATCCTTATCTGAGAATAGTACAAGAAGATATCGAGAAAGGTAGTGTAAGACCCGTGTCAAACTAACCCGGTCTTACCACCTTGAACCAGGTTTACCCATCATGGTCGAGTCAAGTGGACCAAGGGCGTGATGGAGATCGAGATCCCAGGTATAAAATTGACCCAAAAACACTTAATTTTAGGGGAGGGTCGCATACCTAGCCAAGTAGGATCGGACCTCCTAAAACAGAATGTCAGACCCTCAGATTTGAAGGGAGGGTCAGACAGCTTAAGACCCTAGGGTCGACGGGATCATCGACCCTCCCATCGACCCTCGATTTCTGACGAATATAGAAAGTAGGAAATTTCCTAATTTTCGGTTGGAATTCTTCCAAATCTCAATGGGACTATGATCGAACATTCCTACTCTATTTAAAGGACGTCCTTAAGCCACTTTCACTCCTTTCACAACCCTAGTTGAATTGAGAGAAAGAGAGAAGAAGGAAAAGAAGAAGAAAGAAGACAAGGAGGAAGGCTTATCAAAAAGGAGAAGAAATTCCAGAGAAAAATAATCTTCTCAGGTATAGATACTGTCACACCCCAAATTCTGATCCAACCAGAATGGTGTGAGTGAACCGTCATTGAACCAACGGTTCACACCAGGATCTCGAATAGGTCGTGTCCACCCATACAAACCAATTACACATAACCACAATCAGAATATAAATATACAGCGGAAGACTTTAGATAGAATGAACCGAGTATCTATTGATAATTTAAATAAATATCCCATTATTCAAATTCAAAGATAAAATAATAATCTTTTACATCTCTTAATAACAAACAAAAATAACTGAAATAAATAAAACAAATCACAGGTACACGCAGAAAGGGCACTCGCATGAAGCGTCATGCTCGTCCTCTCCTGCCTGTACGTCCAACACCGCAGCACCACCATACGCCGGAGCGTTTACGTAATCGTCCACAGTATATCCTGCATCAACATCTAAAAACAATGTATATACAAAGGGTGAGCACACAACACAGCCAAGAAGGCAATCGGACAGTTTCACAAGATTATGCATGAGTAACAATCAATTTTATGTTGTGGTCTGGTTTTAAGTTTGCAACGTGCTATAGAAAGGTTTGGTGGCCCCCGCACCTCTATACACGAGTGTGTGGCGTCGCACAGTAATCACACTACCACCAATCCACATGCACCCATCATGGAATAGAGATAGAGCTAAGGTATACCCGCACCTCCCGATACTCTACCCATACCAAGTACCTAAGCCCCTATCGGCCGGGGCTCGCAAACTGGGCTCGCAACTAACCAATCCTATGACAATCACATCCTATGAATGCATGAACAATAATAATAATTGAAAGTAAAGAATGGCATGTGAATATGCACAAACATCACATCATAGATATTCAATGATTAACAACGATTTACTGTCCATTAATTATTAGGTTTAGGTCAGATTCCCTTACCTGACGCTCGTTCGATTACTTGCTCCACGTCGCAAGATCCAAACGACAAGTCACAGCGTCCTACATAATATTAGGGTTTCATTAGAATATATTATTTAGGGTTTCATGTTGGTCGAAAACCAACAGAGATCACAAACTGCCCTCACAGAGCTGACCGGTGGCATGTACCGGTCGCAGCTCTATGGGAAAGACTGGCGACCGGTATGGTCAGCCGGTCCCCCACAAACAACCTCCCGAGAGGTAGCGGTCGCAACATACCGGTCGCATTGTGTGCAACCGGTATAATCGACCGGTATGTCTCTGGAAGACCATACATGGGTTCTTCGACTGCCGTCGATCATCCTCCATGGATTTTCAGGGTTTCTCATATCCATTCTAAGTCTAGGCTTTGAGTTAGAGTTATCCCCAACTCATTCAAGTCTCGTTTCGATGAATATCATCTCGAAACTCGAATCTAGGGTTTGACGGCAACTTAGGGTTTATTGGCCAATTTAGGGTTTTAGATCAATACCTACTTTGCATGGTATTGATCCACCCACATAACTAACATAGGGTAAGAAGATGGATCCAAACACTTACCGTTGACAGGTGTAGCGAGAGCTTCGTCAAACGGTAATGGCGGCACCTCCTTCTTCTTCCTAGCTCCTTCTCCTTTCCAAGCTCTTTCTCTTCTCTAGGGTTTGTGAAAGACAATGGAAAGGATTTTAGGGGTTTAAGGTGTATTTATAGGCTAGAAATAGGGTTTAGTAACCCTACTAGGATTAGGAAACTTCTAGGATTCGAAATCAGGAAAGTGGGACCCGTAGAGACCAATTTCCAAATTCCCACACATAGCTGTGCAGGCCATACCGGTCGACCGGTACCATCATCCGGTACCATCGACCGGTATACCTAAAACCAGGTATAATTGGTCGACTTCGGTCCGATTTCGTACTTGTTTGTTATCCGCTTGCCCCGTCTGGCTCGGTGATGATCGGAAGACCTGTCACGACACAAAACCAAGGTTTAGACCGGGTTTTCAGAGTGCGGGTCTTACAACTCCACCACCCTTAAAATAAATTTCGTCCCGAAATTTGCATGTAGGTACTACAACTCCCCCACCCTTAACAAAATTTCGGCCTCGAAATTTGAACGTACCTTGATCGTCAAAAAGGTTAGGGTACTCCTTTCTCATCACGCTCTCTTCTTCCCAAGTAATTTCCTCCACATTTTGGCTTCTCCAATGCACCTTTACATAGTGGATATCCTTGGTTCGAAGTTGCTGAACTTTTTGGCTTGAGAGCATTACAGGCACCACTTCGAAAGTTAAGTCTTGGTCAAGTCCGGAGGATCAGCGCTCAAGATATGCGATGGATCTCTCGACATACTTCTTCAAGAATGATACATGGAACACATTATGAACGCTGGACATAGATGGTGGTAGAGCCAATTGATATGCTAAATTACCACGTCGAATCAATATCTCATATGGTCCCACATACCTGGGGCATAGCTTCCCCTTCTTACCAAACCGTTTCGGACCTCGCACCGGTGACACCTTCGAGGAACACTTTGTCACCCACCGCAAACTCCGGATCTCGACGTCGATTATCTCGCATAGTGCTTCTGTCGAACTTGAGCTGTCTTTACTCTCTCTTTGATCTGATCAATCACTCGGCAAGTTTCTTCAACAACTCCGGTCCTACAATTCTTCTTTCCCCCACTTCATTCCATAACAGAGGTGTACGGCATTTCCTCCCATAGAGAGCTTCATATGGGGCCATCTGAATTGTAGCCTGATAACTATTGTTGTAAGCAAACTCGATAAGTGATAGCTTCTCATCCCAAGCTCCTTTGAAATCTAATGCACAAGCTCGAAGCATATCTTCCAAAATTTGAATGGTTCGCTCGACTATCCGTCCGTCCCGAGGATGGAAAGCTGATCTTGAACTTCAACTTTGTTCCCATAGCTTTCTCGTAATCCTTCCCGGAATTTTGATGTAAAACGGGGGTCTCGTCGGATACTATACTCTCGGAACGCCATGAAGTCCGACTATATTATCAACATATAACTTGGCCAGCTTCTCCATGGTATACCGAGGTCCGACCGCAATAAATCGAGCTGTCTTGGTGAGCCGATCTACTATAACCCAAACCGCATCCACCGACCTTGGTGTCAAAGGTAGGCCGGTGACAAAATCCATGGTGATACAATCCCACTTCCATGCAGGTTCCGTAACGGCTGTAGTAAACGTGCGGGTCTTTGTCTCTCCGCTTTAACTTGTTGACAATTCAGACATTGAAATACGAAACGAGCTATATCAGCCTTCATACCCCTCCACCAATAGAGTCTTCTTAGATCATGGTACATCTTGGTACTTCCTGGATGTACCGAATATGGGGTGTAATGAGCTTCAGTCATAACTCGGCCTCTGATATTGCAGTCTTCGCTCTCAGGTATACATAACCGTCCACGATACTTGAGTACTTTGTCTCGATTCCAAGGTGAAGTCGGGATTACACGTACCCTTCTCTAAGTCTTCCCGCACCGTCCCGAGATATGGATCCTGTAGGATTGCTACCTTGACTTCATCAATTAGGCTCGGTGAGATCTTCAATGCGGCGAACATCATAGTGAACTTATGAATCAAGCCTTGCTCAACTGGATCTTCTGCAGTTTCGATAATATGTTCTCCATCAATCTCCATCGAACTCGAGGCTGCAGCACACAACGCGGCATTTGTACTCGGTCCTGCCTCAGGTTTCGATGCCCACTTTCTACTTAAGGCGTCAGCCACCACATTTGCTTTACCTGGATGGTACTGGATGTCGCAATCATAATCTTTTAACAATTCCAGCCACCTTCTGCGCCTCATATTCAGATCCTTCCGAGTGAAGAGATAAGTTAAGCTCTTGTGATCCGACTTGATCCGAAACTTCTCACCGTACAAATAGTGTCTCCAAGTCTTGATTGCATGAATAACCGCTGCTAGCTCCAAGTCATGTGTAGGATAGTTCTTCTCATGCTCTTTTAACCGTCTTGATGCGTAAGCGATCACCGTTCTCCTTGCATCGAACACACCCGATACCCAACCCCGAAGCATCCGTGATATAGAGTAAACGGTACGCTTGGTTCGGGGATGGTTAGGATAGGTGCAGAGACAAGTCGTGACTTCAAAGTCTGGAAGCACTTCTCACACTCATCTGTCCATATAAATTTCTCTCCCTTCTTGGTCAATCTGGTGAGTGGAACCGCGATCCTGGAGTAATCTTCCATGAATCTTCTATAATAACCAGCCAGCCCAAGGAAACTACGAATCTCTGCAACAGATTTTGGTGCTTCCCATCCTACTATAGCAGCTATCTTGCTTGGATCAACCTTGATACCGTCTTCAGATACAACATGGCCCAAGAAAGCCGCTTCCTTCAGCCAAAACTCGCACTTCTTGAATTTTGCATAAAGCCTCACGTCCCTCAGCCGTTGTAGGGCTGCCCTCAAATGCGCTGTATGAGTCTCCATGTCCTTAGAGTAAATAAATATGTCATCGATGAATACGATGACCGATGTGTCCAACATGTCATGGAACACTCGGTTCATCAGTTCCATAAACGACGCTGGAGCGTTGGTCAACCCGAAAGACATAACCGAAACTCATAATGCCCATACCTTGTCCCGAAAGCAGTCTTCGAATATCTCCGGCCTTGATCTTTAATTGGTGATACCCGATCGGAGATCGATCTTTGAGAAAACCTTTGCACCCCGCAGCTGATCGAACAGATCATCGATCCTAGGCAAAGGATACCGATTCTTGATCGTCAACTTGTTCAGCTCACCATAGTCAATACATAGCCGTACACTTCCATCTTTCTTCTTGATGAACAACACAGGTGCTCCCCAAGGTGAAATACTAGGTCGTATGAAGCCCTTATCCAGCAATTCTTGTAATTGGGTCTTCAACTCCTTTAACTCGGTTGGGGCCATCCTGTATGGCGCTTTAGACACCGGAGCCGAACCTGGTATAAGGTCTATCACAAACTCGTAGCCCCGTCCGGTGGTAAGCCCTGGAAGATCTTCCGAAATACATCCGGAAACTCCCGAACCACCTCTATATCCTCCATCTTGAGTGACTCTGCTGTGAGGTCGACTACAGATACAAGATAACCCACTCCCCCTTTCTCCAAGCATCTCTTAGTCTTTAGGGCGGAGAGGATCAACTTCCGCTTCCTTGATAGCTTAATCCCAGCGAAACTATAATCCTTTCCCTCTTTGTCAGTAAGCATAAGCTTCCTTTCACCACATAAAAGGACGGCCGAATGATGGCCTAGCCAATCCATCCCTAAAATGACATCAAAATCTGTCATCTCAAGTATTACTAGGCTTGCTTCTAGGTCTCGGCCCTCGATACTTACAAAGACATGGTCCATAATACTTGGTCAAAGCCACTTCGACTCCTAGTGGAGAGCGAACTATCAAGCTTGGGTTCAATTGCTTGATTGGTAACTCCATTCGCTTCCCAAAAGAAACGAAACAAAGGAGTGCGTGGCCCCGCAGTCAAATAATACTGCGGGTAAACCGGCTACATTTACAATTTCCGGAATATATTGCCTCTTAGTTCTATATGCTCATGCAACCGAAAGAGTAAACCAAATAGTAAGGGATAAAGTCGTACCAGTTACCACATCGGGTGATGCGGCTGCCTCTTCAGTGGTGATCTGCATAAACTCTAGCTTGCTCGGGAGCTTGCTTCCTAGGTAGCGTGCAGTTCCTTGCAACATGTCCCAGATTGGCCGACGTTATAACACTTAATATTCGGGTTGGGTCGGCTAATTGTGGCACAGGTGGTGCCAGGTTGTTTCTCACAGTGCTGTAGCAGTGCCCCCTCGTATGGGCGGAATGGCCTAGTATTACTGCCACCCGAGCTCTCTCCAGCAGGTCTCTTCACTCCCCTGTTTTGAGCGAAGAAGCTATCCCTCTGACTGGACTCTATCACCCTCGCAACCTACACTGCCTCATTGTAGGTTTTCTTATCCAAACCCAAAAGATGCTCCCTGATACTTCCACGTAGTCCCATGGTGAACCCACGTATCTTTGTCTCCTCTTCCCGCATACCGGGCTGGTGCGAAGAAGAACAGCTCTTCGTACCTCTATTGATATGCATCTACGGTTAATCGAGCCTGCCGCAGTTGAGAAACTCTCTCTCCATTTGGTTTCTGAAGCTCTTTGGGAAATATTTGTCGAAGAAAGCCCCTTTAAATACCTCCCAGTCAACTAGTGCGTATTGGTTCTCCAAATATGCCCGTGTGGAATTCCACCAAGCATTCGCGTCCTCTCTCAACATGTGGGTGGCAAATAGAACCTTCTCCTCCTCTGTACACGTCATCAATCGGAAGTTCTTTTCCATTTCTGAAACCCACTGTGCTGGCCACAATGGTTTCCCGTCTCCGCCGGTGAATGATGACGGTTTCAACTTCAAGAACCTGTCCACCGACCGCTAAGATCGTGCTGTCCCCGGGTATCCGCTCCGTACCATGGTGGTGGATACGGATATGCCCCCGGATACGCAGAAGGCGACGGGAAGCGATGCGGTGGTGGTACATTCGTGCTTGGGCCCTTGGCCTTGGGCTACTCGCACCCGTTGTGAAGACATTTTCTCTCCGGACCCGGGGCGTATTACCGGCGGGAACAGAACCTGCTGACCGAGCATCGTTAGTACCTCACTCCGAAATTCCTTCGTTGAGCTTGCATCCGATAGACCAAGTTTGTAACTATGGTCTCGGAATTCCAGTGGGGTGGTCCCGGTAATTCGTCCGGTACCTCCGGGACCTGTTCCTCCTCCTCTTCGGGGCTGGTTTCTCTAACCTGGTCCCGCTCGCCTTGCTCTTCCTCTAGGCGCTTTTCGGCATGATGATGCTTTCTACCCCGTCGACCGTTTCCACCTGCCATCTCAGACTATTTATTTGGATCTGAGAAGAAGACATAACACGTGAGAATCATCAATAATAGTAGTGTTAGTCTTGAATAATGCAGGAGAATAGTCGAGAAGTAACATTTCGATTTACACAATTTTGGAAATTTTTAAATTTTTCTGGCTCTTTTGGGGCGTACCGGTCGCAACATACCGGTCGCACACACCTGTAGAAATATCTTTGCGGCCGGTATAGTCGACCGGTCAAAATTAAATTTCTGGCCGAGACATACCGGTCGCATGTCTATGAGATACCGGTCGCCATTCTCAGAGACGGTGTTGCGACCGGTATGGTCGACCGGTCGAAAAATTTTCTGGCCGAGACATAGCGGTCGCGACACTGGGTTGATACCGGTCGACCGGTATAGGCATAACCGTCGACCGGTATGCCCAAAATGGCTTTAAAATCGCGAAAAAGTGAGATTTTTCTCACTTTTCCTTCCTCTTTCTCTCCGGTGGCGATTCTTCTCTGGGTTCCGAGTTGCTACAGTTCGACCGGTGCTATTTGAAGCCGATTCCTTCCATTCAAGACCTAGCATATCGTCTCCAGGTAGGTCTCTACCCTCTCTCACATATTTTTATGAAATTTTCATATCGTCTTTATGTAGAAATTTAGGTTTTTCTTTGTTCGAGATGTTTTAACCGTAGGAATTCTTTTCCTTCGGCTTAGAAAGGGTTTAGGGACCCCCAAGAGCAAAAGCCCTCAACTAATTTGGGGTTCCACCGAACGATTTTCATAAAAATCGAATTTTTCATCTTTTGACCTAGGTTTTCATGAAATTTCGAAATTTTTCTAATTTTTCTTAATTCTTGAAATTTCTTGAAATTTCTTGTTATAATTGCTTGTGATTGGATTATGGAAGAGTGTGGGGGTTACGTAAGTCCTCCTCCCCATGTTTTTGGGTGAGTTCGAGGCTTTTTCCCAATTTATAGCCGTTATGCTGCCGAAATTTCAAAAATTTCTAACTTTTTATCTTGTTTTCTTTTGTTTTACAGATTTTAAATGGCTCCTAGACGCAACCTCGGGAAGCGATCACATGGTTCTAGTTCTCGGGTTCCCTCTCCACCTATCCCTCAGCTAGATGAGCTATGGTTTCGCTCTTTGGAAGCTCAGGCTCGGTTTTCTTGGTTCGATGACAAGAGTATCGTATCCGGGCGACGGGTCAATGTGGGACAATTACACCGGTTTAATGTAGAGACAGCTTTTGGTGCTCTAGGATGGCTGCCGGTTATTTCCTACACAGAGACCACACGCCCTTACCTGGTCAAGCATTTTTATGCAAATCTGGAGCTCGAAGGGGATGTCGAAGACCCGAACCAGTGTAGGGATCTGCGCATTACCAATTACGTCCGGGGTGTACATATCTCCTTCAACACCCACCAGTTGGCTGATCTGCTTGGGGTTCCCAATGATGGAGATTTGGTATACTGCGCCCCCAAGACGAAAGGTTACTTGACTGAAGATTTGCGCCGGGAGATAGCGCATCGATACTCAATCCGGGGCTCCTATGAAGGCAGCTAGCTTGAGACCTATACCCCGGGTCTACTGACCGCATCATCCAAAGACGATATAGTGCCACGGAGCGGTCACTACAATGAGTTGTCCCAGCTCACCCAAGACGTCACTTATTGCGTCCCGCACCGGAGAGCGGATCTCACTTCCATACCTCATCATCCGGACTATGCATCGAGCGGCCGTGGACCGATCGGGCCAGCAACCTTCCCTATGGCCGTCTCGTCACTTTCCTTCTTCGCCCGGGCGTGAGTTTCAAAGGAGAGACAGCCGTCGAGGACTCCATGACCTCGACATCGACCGGGATGCGATAAATAGGATGCGGATGGTTGACCTGCCCGTTAGTGATGACGAGTTGGAGGCTCGCCCTCGTCCACTTGGGAGAGTAGCGGCAGCGAGCAGCAGCAGCAGCCGCGGCCAATGCGGCCTATGCAACAGAGATGGGGGATGATGATGATGACGATGTAGTTGGGGAAGCACCAGTGCCTGCCCCACAGCCTCCACCTGTACCACCACCATCTGTTCCCATAGCTGGGCCATCTCAGCCCCCTCCCGACTCAGTGTTGAGTATGTTTACCGAGATCAGGGACACCCGGAGGGTCATCCCGGAGTCTCGCCGAGCGATGGGTCGGGAGTTGGGATGCCCGGCTCGTGGTCTACGAGTGACTCGGGACCAGGTGCATTGGCTTAGGGTCGCATACGAGCGGGACTATGACATAGCGGACCCCATTCCTCCCAGGCCTCCTACCCCATGATTTCCATTCTACTTATCATATGACTGTTTATATAACAGGGTAACTTTCCGGTTTGTGGACTGTACCCTGTAGCACTATTACATTTGATTCTATTTTCCCATTTAATGAAAGTTTCATGGTTCACGTATCTAGTGTATGTGCACAAATTAAGTTTCACATTTAGAATAGTACATTATTCTCTTTCTTAGTCCGTCTCAGGTATCAAACAATGCTTAGAGTGTGTTTGTATTAAGATTTTTAAACTTCCTAACTCAGTTCATCGACCCCATTATGTGTAGCATGGTTTGTTGGAACAGAGCCCGAGAGCTCTGATACCAAGTTATCACACCCCAAATTCTGATCCAACCAGAATGGTGTGAGTGAACCGTCATTGAACCAACGGTTCACACCAGGATCTCGAATAGGTCGTGTCCACCCATACAAACCAATTACACATAACCACAATCAGAATATAAATATACAGCGGAAGACTTTAAATAGAATGAACCGAGTATCTATTGATAATTTAAATAAATATCCAATTATTCAAATTCAAAGATAAAATAATAATCTTTTACATCTCTTAATAACAAACAAAAATAACTGAAATAAATAAAACAAATCACAGGTACACGCAGAAAGGGCACTCGCATGAAGCGTCATGCTCGTCCTCTCCTGCCTATACGTCCAACACCGCAGCACCACCATACGCCGGAGCGTTTACGTAATCGTCCATAGTATATCCTGCATCAACATCTAAAAACAATGTATATACAAAGGGTGAGCACACAACACAGCTCAGTAAGGCAATCAGACAGTTTCACAAGATTATGCATGAGTAACAATCAATTTTATGTTGTGGTCTGGTTTTAAGTTTGCAACGTGCTATAGAAAGGTTTGGTGGCCCCCGCACCTCTATACACGAGTGTGTGGCGTCGCACAGTAATCACACTACCACCAATCCACATGCACCCATCATGGAATAGAGATAGAGCTAAGGTATACCCGCACCTCCCCTGATACTCTACCCATACCAGTACCTAAGCCCCTACTGGCCAGGGCTCGCAAACTGGGCTCGCAACTAACCAATCCTAAATGTCAACAATGTATGCTCTATCCCAGCACAGCCGTCTACGGCATATAGATAGAGCTAGAGCGTGTAGGCCGGGTCGGAGACCTCCAAAACCTCACCTCCCCCTGATACCCTATCCGCAACTAACCCACTAAGATAGAAACAATACGCAGGTAGACCCTATCCCAACACAACTCCCTACGGCATAGAGATAGAGCTAAAGCATCGTGGACAAGGCAGCGTCGACTCGGAATCCTCAGTACCACCCAACGATGGTCGGGACAACATCAATATCGGAGACCAACGTACCCACGATCTTCCCCTGATACCCCACCCGTACCAAGCATGTTAAGATAGAATACTACAAAAGGTGCCAGTGTGAAGAGCGATCCCAGGCCCATGCCCCACTCTACACACCAACGAAAACAATCACATGCCTGACAATCACATCCTATGAATGCATGAACAATAATAATAATTGAAAGTAAAGAATGGCATGTGAATATGCACAAACATCACATCATAGATATTCAATGATTAACAACGATTTACTGTCCATTAATTATTAGGTTTAGGTCGATTCCCTTACCCGACGCTCGTTCGATTACTTGCTCCACGTCGCAAGATCCAAACGACAAGTCACGGCGTCCTACATAATATTAGGGTTTCATTAGAATATATTATTTAGGGTTTCATGTTGGTCGAAAACCAACGAGAGATCACAAACGCCCTCACAGAGCTGACCGGTGGCATGTACCGGTCGCAGCTCTATGGGAAAGACTGGCGACCGGTATGGTCAGCCGGTCCCCCACAAACAACCTCCCGAGAGGTAGCGGTCGCAACATACCGGTCGCATTGTGTGCAACCGGTATAATCGACCGGTATGTCTCTGGAAGACCATACATGGGTTCTTCGACTGCCGTCGATCATCCTCCATGGATTTTCAGGGTTTCTCATATCCATTCTAAGTCTAGGCTTTGAGTTAGAGTTATCCCCAACTCATTCAAGTCTCGTTTCGATGAATATCATCTCGAAACTCGAATCTAGGGTTTGACGGCAACTTAGGGTTTATTGGCCAATTTAGGGTTTTAGATCAATACCTACTTTGCATGGTATTGATCCACCCACATAACTAACATAGGGTAAGAAGATGGATCCAAACACTTACCGTTGACAGGTGTAGCGAGAGCTTCGTCAAACGGTAATGGCGGCACCTCCTTCTTCTTCCTAGCTCCTTCTCCTTTCCAAGCTCTTTCTCTTCTCTAGGGTTTGTGAAAGACAATGGAAAGGATTTTAGGGGTTTAAGGTGTATTTATAGGCTAGAAATAGGGTTTAGTAACCCTACTAGGATTAGGAAACTTCTAGGATTCGAAATCAGGAAAGTGGGACCCGCAGAGACCAATTTCCAAATTCCCGCACATAGCTGTGTAGGCCATACCGGTCGACCGGTACCATCATCCGGTACCATCGACCGGTATACCTAAAACCAGGTATAATTGGTCGACTTCGGTCTGATTTCGTACCTGTTTGTTATCCGCTTGCCCCGTCTGGCTCGGTGATGATCGGAAGACCTGTCACGACACAAAACCAAGGTTTAGACCGGGTTTTCAGAGTGCGGGTCTTACAACTCCACCACCCTTAAAAGAAAATTCGTCCCGAAATTTGCATGTAGGTACTACAGATACTAATTCCATGAATTTCTACAGACCTTAGGTTAGATATGGTTGACTGTAGGATTTCAGAGAAACCCAAACCATCCATTCATGGTTAGGTTTTCATGGAAAACCATAGGATGATGCATGGAAACTATTTATATGGATTATACATGGTTCTAGACCATGGAATGACTGTTATCGAGGGTCGCACCGAGGGTCGATAGACCATCCGACCCTAGGTGTTTCTGACCATCGACCCTCAGCATTCGGGAAGTTCAGAATGGAGGGAGGGTCGATAGACCCACCGACCCTAGCATCGACCCTAGCGTCGACCCACAGTGGATAGAATGATTTTAAATTCCCAATTAATTCTAATAAAATTCTATCGACTATGTTAGGTTTGCTAGCAATATAATAACGTTATAATGGTGATTCTAAAGCTTGGAAAAATATCTTTTAGCAAGCTAAGGTAAGGAACCTTAACCCTAAACTAAATTAGTTAATAATAAACTGTTTTCTATTCTTGAGTCCTATGCCATGTTTGATTCTATGCGAATATGTTGTAATGTGCATACAGCATGCCATCCAATATTTCTATTACTTGTTCATGCATATTTACTTTATTGTTTATAACATGATGATGATGATGTTGATATGAATAGGCATGTGCTTGTATGTGTGTGGTTGATGTGCTTGATGCAGGCGAGTATCAGGGGGGGTGTAATGAGAACGTCAATAAACGTTAACCTTTGGCGGGTCTCAGCACTTTAGCTCTATCTCTAACTCAAGTCTTGTGCATTGACATCGTCGTATCGCCATTACCTTAGCGGAACTATTATGTCGTAGAGTATCAGGGGAGGTGGTCTCGGTCCTTGTAGTCTCTGACTCTACCAGGGGGCCTTAGCTCTATCTCTATGGGCATTCTGAGGGATGCTGGGGTGAGGCCTTGGATACACTATTTGGCATTAGGATTGGTTAGCAGCGAGCCCATTTTGAAAGCCCTTGCTAACAGGGGCTTACGTGTTGGTATAGCATTATATAGCAATAAACGTTAACCTTTGTTGTATAATGTTATTGTAGGGTGGATGGGGACGACGATAAACGTTAACCTTCGGGCGGGCTTCCACACCCTGTGTATAGAGGCGGTGTCAATAAACGTTAACCTTTGACCACCCAACCTTTCTATTGCACATTACAAAATATAAACCGGACCAAAGATATAAATTGACTTTTTGCATGCATATGTATTGTTGCATTGTTTTGGCTACTCACTGAGCCGGGTTGTGTGCTCACCCCTCGACGTCGAATATTTTAGTTGATGATGCAGGTTATACAGTCGAAGATTACAAGAACGCGTCTACATACGGGAATGTAGCAGCCATGGACGCTGGAGCTGAAGATGATACACACGACTCCTCTTGCGAGTGTAACTCGTGTGTATTCGATTAGATATTTTATAGATTTCTTTATTGGATTTATAAGGCATGTATTTGGTACTTAAATATTTATGTCACAGTTAAACACAGAATAATTTGCTATTATTTATGGATATCATTCTAGTTCTCATTTCATTTATTTACAAGATTTCCGCTATTGTGTATTACTCTGATTATGATTGTGGATGTGTGTAAAGTTTGGATAACGCGGGGATGGTCTATTAGAGATCTTGGTTGAACCGTTGGTTATTTAGCGGTTCATCACACCATTCTGAACAGTGTGGAATTGGGGAGTGACAACTTGGTATCAGAGCTTCTCAGGCTTTTCCCGCCGAACTTACACGCATTCAAGACCATTGTGAACTGAGATAGGATAAATTAAAGGCCTTAATACAAACACACTGTAAGCACAAGTGATGATTGAAACCGATTTAAAAAGAGAATAATGCATCTATTAAAAGGGAAAACCAGTTATATACAATGAGTGAAAGAAACAAAACGTATATACATCGCTAAGGCAGAGTACATTCCACAACCCGGACAGTTACTCTGTAGTACAAGAAAAGTAAAGTATAAATCAGGAAGCTGGAGGCGAAGGAGGAGGCGGTGCCTCACGGTCTCTGTCATAGTCCTCGGCATAGACCCTAGTCTACCATGCCACCTGGGTCTGAGTCGTCTGCAGACTAGCTGTGAGATCAACCACCCTTTGATCAGTCTGGCGCTGGGCATCTAGGAGCTCCCCTATCCTCAGGTCCGATGCGCGCTGAGCCTCTCTAATCTTGTGAAACAGTCTCAGCACATCATCAGTAGGTGGGCGTGAACGACCAGCCCCATGAGAAGGACCGGTCTCCGGTACCGAAGCCGCCGCAGCAGAAGTACCAGCCCTATCCGCATGCGTGGGTGATGGCGGTGGTATCGCATCGACATCCATATATAAGCGATCATCGTCGACCGGATCCCCATGAGCCCTAGCGGCAGAGCCTCGGCATCAGCCATCTCAACCCGAGTGTGAGGGCGCACCATCGCGTTCCTCTCCTCATCACTAACCTCCGCATCTCGCAGCCCCATCTTGCGGATAGCCTCCCAATCTACAGGCGACGAGAAGGTCTTCTCCCGAATCTTCTCATCCACCGGATCCACCCCCGCACGGGTCAAGTAACACTGTAATCATGCGTCCATAGGGTAGATTACCCCTATGACCGGACAATGTGGCACTAATCATTGTCCGCATGATGATGTAAGGAAGGCGAACCGGCGGGCGAGTGCAGATGCGATAGATCAAGAACCGGGTCAGCCGAGACACCCTCTCATAATGCCCACTCTGCGGGATCAGATTATGCTGGATAATCCTGTAGAAAACCCGTGGAGCTGGATGCAAGTAGCAAGCCCTCATCTTCCATCTATCAGGACGGAGCAACTAGTTGTCGATCTCTGCCTCATCTCCATCCCAACAAACTGTGGCTCTCCCGGCGCACAGTACACCATAGGGCCATCATAGGCAATGCCCAACAGATCGGCCAGCTGCCGATAATCAAAGGATATGTGCACCCCCTTAACGTAGCTGGTGATGCGCAACTCCTGGCCATGTTCAACATCATTGTAATTGCCCACCACCTAGAGATTACAATAAAACTGGTGCACCAAATCTGGACAGGTGCACGCATCGTATGTGATGACAGGGAGCCATCCCATATCACCGAATGCTCCCTCTACATTGAACAAGGCTAGCTCAGCCAAGTTCACCATGCGACCCCCTTCCACTTTCTTACGGGCATAGTTAGCATACTGTGCCTCAGCTTCATTCGAACGGAAGCGAAGTGGATCACGCAATCTTGGCACTTTGGTACGGGCCATAATATCTGCAAAAATAAGAAAGAGAAAGGAAACAAGGAGTTAATAGGATAAAAATCCAAAACATTTAAAATAGAGCCCCATTTCTCACCATATAAGTGGGCATGAGACCTACGTAGGTTAAAACATATCCTACAACCCACATGCAGTAGGAAATTGTGACCGGCGAAGCTCAATTCGAAGAAATTTAAGAAAAATCAAAAATGTCGACAAATTAGGGCAAAAAGAGAAAATTCTAAGTTTCTCGATAACGAACCGATGAAACTCAAAATATTTTGAGGGCTTTCGTTCCTCAAGACCCCAATAACAAAAGCCCCCAATAAAAATCGAATTTTTACGGTTGGAAAAAGTTTAATTTGGAAAATACGAGTTAAATGAGCAAAAACCTAGAAATAAAAACCTAAAAACAGGTAAAGTTGGGAAAGTATACCTGTAGAGGTGATGTGGATGTCGAAACTCAGACTAAGAATGATCCACAACAGGGAAGTAGCACTGTAGTAACTCGGAGAGAAGAGGCGAGTTGAAACGGAGGAGGAATAGTGAGAAATGACCCAAAATCGGATCTTAAAAATCTGATTTTTGGTCCGAGGGTCGGACAATTCGATTGACACCATCGACCCTCGGCTCTCGAGAATCTGACAGAAAATCAAGGGTCGGACTGAGGGTCGGACACCCATCGACCCTCGCATCGACCCTCAGCTCTCGGGAAGAACAGGTCATTCCCAGGGTCGAATACCCAGGGTCGGATATACCAGCGACCCTCACCATTGACCCTGCATAGAAAAGATTGTATTTATTTCAGAATGAATTGGAGATTTTGAATTTTATATCGGTTAGCGTGCCTACATGAAGTATAAATGATTTCTCACTGATTTTGATGATTTTCAGGCACCACCCATCTCAACAGAAATATGTTTGGACGTAGAGTTACCCGACAGACCCAAAATACAGTCCCACCACCACCACCAGTGGAGGAGACTAGTCAAGAGAATAACCACGCACAGGGTAATCCAGAACCAGCAGGCCCTACAAATTTGCCACCTCCACCACCGGAGCTAGCAACTGTGGTTATGAATCTCGCACAACAGCAAATGCAACACGCACAAGCTCAAATGCAGGTTGCGATGGGAGTTATGTTTCAAACCACTCAGGCTGCAACCATGTACACTGGGCAAGCTAGTCCAGCACCAGTGGGTAATCACCCAGCTCAACAGACACCTCAACAACCGGCTGCACCAATTCCAGTGCAAGTCCAAGAAGCAGCCCAAGGGAACTATCAGTACCCACCCCCTATGTTTGGGGCATACCAAAATCAACTGGATCACTCCCGATTAGTGGAGAGATTTTTGAAGATGAAACCTAAGGAATTCAACGGCAAGCCGTCTGATCCACTTTGGCCAGCACACTGGATAGACGAAATGGAAAGGAACTTCCTTATGATGACTATTACCGAGGAAGAGAAAGTACTATGTGCCACCTTCATGCTCAAAGGCGACGCACACCATTGGTGGAAATCTACAAAGACGTACTTATTGACCAAGCATGCCCTACTGACATGGGCTATATATAAAGAAGCATTCTTTGAGAAGTATTTCCCAAGAAGCTTCAGAGATTCAATGGAGAAAGAGTTCTTTAGTCTGTACCAGGGGCAGATGTCCGTAGACTCATATCAACAGCGTTACGAAGAACTATTTTTCTTCGCACCGGCTAGCATGTAAGAAGAAGATACAAAAACCCATAGGTTTGTCGCGGGACTAAGAGGAAGCATAAGAGAAAATGTTCTGGTCTTAGAGAAGAAAATCTACAACGAAGCTGTCCAGATTGCTTGAGTGATCGAATCGAGCCAGAAGGAGAGTTATTTCTCCCAGAACAGAGGCATCAAGAGACCAGCCGGAAACTCCTACAACGAAGGCAACAATAGGACGTATAAACCTTTTCGTCCTCAAAATTTTGCCACTGCACCAAAGTCTACTTCCGTGGCTCAACCACTGCCAAAGCCAAATTCTGAAGCCCCGAAGTGTTATAACTGCAACCAACCAGGGCATATGGCAAGAGAGTGCCCAAAACCCAAGAAGCAGTTACATCAAGGACGGGTATATACTGTTACATCAGAGGATGCAGCCGCATCGCCCGATGTGGTCATAGGTATGACCTAAACTTTTAAGATTATAATTTCATTGATTGAGCATGTAGACTAAGTAAAACGGATCACAGGTATTGTACCTATCAATGGCGTACTAGCCAGAGTACTCTTTGACTTAGGAGCTACGGATTCATTTATATCTGTGTCGTTTGGAAAGAAGACTAATTTACCCATCAAAACATTAGACTACAAGTTACTTGTACAGTCACCGATGGGATTAGAAGTGGAATTAGAGAAAGGTTATGGGCCATGTCCAGTTCAATTGGTGAGAAAACCTTGGATGCAACTTTAATACAACTTGAGATGGCAGACTTCGATGTCATCTTAGGAATGGACTGGTTAGCTCGGCATTCTGCAAATCTGTTATGCGCCGAGAAGAAGCTAACGTTCAAAGACAAAGAAGGAGCAGAATTCAGTTTCTCGGGAACCAAACTTCCCCGGAGACGCAAGCTCATACTTTCCGCATTGAAGGCTAAGAAGTGCCTTGAAAAGGGAGCGGTCGGATATCTAGTATCAGTGGTCGACCTAACCAAGGACGTGCCACGAATGGAAGATATTGACGTAGTGCAAGATTTTCCTAATGTATTTCCGGAGGAACTACCCGGATTACCACCCGACCGGGCTACGAAGTTTGTAATAGACCTGATACCTGGAGTCGCACCGGTATCAAAAGCACCTTATAGAATGGCTCCTACTGAATTGAAGGAATTAAAAGTACAATTACAAGAACTGCTGGATAAGGGTTATATTAGACCCAGTATATCTCCATGGGGAGCACCGGTGTTGTTCGTAAAGAAGAAGTATGGTAGTGTTCGGTTATGTATTGACTATAGAGAGTTGAATAAGCTGACAATCAAGAATCGATATCCACTACCCAGGATCGATAACTTATTCGATCAGTTACAAGGAGCGAAGGTATTCTCAAAGATCGATCTTCGATCAGGCTATCATCAACTGTAGATTAAAGAAGGTGACATCCCGAAGACAGCTTTCAGGACAAGATACGGACATTATGAGTTCTTAGTGATGTCCTTCGGATTAACTAATGCACCGGCAACATTCATGGAACTTATGAACCGGGTTTTCCACGATATGTTGGATACGTCGGTTATAGTATTTATTGATGACATATTGGTATACTCCAAAGACGAGGAAACCCATGTCAAGAATCTAAACGCAGCCCTACAGCGTTTAAGGAAAGTGAAGTTATACGCCAAATTTTCGAAGTGTAAGTTTTGGCTAAGTGAAGTCGCCTTTTTAGGCCATGTAGTATCCACTAAAGGAATCAAAGTGGACCCCAGTAAAATCGAGGCTATTGTGAAGTGGGAATCACCAAAGAGTGTTTCAGAAATTAGAAGTTTTCTGGGTCTAGCTGGATATTATCGGAGATTCGTAGAAGACTATTCTCGGATTGCCGTACCTCTCACCAGTTTGACCAAGAAAGGAGACAAATTTGTATGGACGGATAAGTGTGAAAGGAGTTTTCAAACACTGAAGACCAGATTATATCCGCCCCAATTTTGACCATACCCCTTCCAGGACAGACATTTACCTTATACACTGATGCATCGGGATTGGGACTAGGATGTGTGCTTATGCAAGGAGAACAAGTAGTTGTGTATGCATCGAGACAGTTGAAGGTACATGAGAAAAATTACCCCACTCATGATTTGGAGTTAGCGGCAGTAGTACATGCTGTCAAGATATGGAGACATTACCTATACGGAGAGAAATTTCAGATTAAGTCGGACCATAAAAGTCTTACTTATCTATTTAATCAGAAGGAGTAGAATATGAGACAAAGAAGATGGCTGGAACTACTGAAAGACTATGATTGTGATATCCAGTATCATCCGGGAAAAGCAAACGTGATAGCGGATGCATTGAGCAGGAAAGCAATGATAAAATCTCAAGGAGAAATTAGCATGACTGCAGCAATGTATACCAACGAAATGGTGTTCAATCACGGCAACGAACAATATGTGATAGATACAACGGATGGATCAGCCAACCAAGGGTTTATTCATCGGTTTTTGAATATGTTCGTGGCATTAAAGATTATACCGGATATAGTGGATGAAGTGAAGACAGCTATCAAAGCAGATCCTTATCTGAGAACAGTACAAGAAGATATTGAAAAAGGTAGGACCAACTCTGAGTTCACCTTAGATAACGAGAAGGTTCTGAGATATAAAGGTAGAATATGTGTACCCGAAACAGAAAGTATGGACATTAGACACCGACTGATGAAGGAAGCCCATACCACCATCTACTCGATACATCATGGAAGTACAAAAATGTATCATGATCTAAAGAAACTGTATTGGTGGAGGGGAATGAAGGCAGATGTAGCCAAGTTCGTGTCTCAATGCCTAAATTGTCCGAAGGTAAAGGCGGAACGACAAAGACCCGCAGGACTGTTACAGCCATTACCGGAACCAGCATGGAAATCGGACTGCATCACTATGGACTTCGTCATAGGACTACCATTGACTCCTCGAGTAGTTGACGCAGTTTGGGTGATTGTAGACCGTCTGACAAAGACAGATCGTTTCATACCTATACGACCTCAGTATACACTAGAAAGGTTAGCAAAGCTGTATGTGGATAACATTGTTCGCTTTCACGGTGTACCAGAAAGCATTGTGTCGGACAGAGATCCACGATTTACTTCTAAATTTTGGGAAGGACTGCAAAAGGCTATGGGTACAACAATGAAGTTCAGTACTGCATTCCACCCATAGACAGACGGACAGTCGGAGCGTACAATCCAGATTCTAGAAGATATGCTACGAGCATGTGTGATTGATTTCAAAGGATCATGGGACGAAAAGTTACCATTGATCGAGTTCGCTTACAATAACAGCTATCAGGCTACTATACAGATGTCACCTTATGAAGCACTGTATGGCAGGAAGTGTCGAACTCCCTTGTTTTGGAATGAAGTTGGGGAACGTAGTATTGTTGGACCGGAATTTGTTGAAGAGACTTGTCGAGTGGTCGACCTCATCAAGGAAAGAGTAAGAACAGCTCAGAACCGTCAGAAGCAATATGCAGATACTCGATGAAGAGATCTAGAGTTCGCCGTAGGTGATACAGTATTTCTGAAAGTATCGCCTATGAGAGGATTGAAGAGATTCGGAAAGAAAGGAAAATTAAGTCCAAGGTATGTCGGACCATATGAAATTCTAGCTAAGCGTGGAAAAGTAGCTTATCAGTTGGCATTACCACCATTTATGTCAAGTGTGCACGACGTATTTCACATTTCTCTATTGAAGAAGTATGTCAAGGATTCGACGCATGTTTTGACAGTGGATTTGCCAGAATTGACAGATGATTTGACATTCGAAGTAACACCAACAGAAATCACCAGTCAAAAGGTTCAACGTCTACACAACAGAGATATCTACTATGTTAAGGTCACATGGAAAAGTAGAGACATGGAAGAAGTTACATGGGATGAAGAGAATGCTATGCGAAAGCAATACCCTCACTTGTTTGATTCAGAAGGTACGTACAATTTCGAGGACGAAATTTTTATAAGTTGGGGGGAGTTGTAAGACCCGTGTCAAACTAACCTGGTCTTACCACCTTGAACCAGGTTTACCCATCATGGTCGAGTTAAGTGGACCAAGGGCGTGATGGAGATCGAGATCCCAAGTATAAAATCGACCCAAAAACACTTAATTTTAGGGGAGGGTCACATACCCAGCCAAGTTGGGTCGGACCTCCCAAAATAGAATGTCAGACCCTCAGATTTGAAGGGAGGGTCAGATAGCTTAAGACCCTAGGGTCGACGGGATCATCGACCCTCCCATCGACCCTCGATTTCTGATGAATATAGAAATTAGGAAATTTCCTAATTTTCGGTTGGGATTCTTCCAAATATCAATGGGACTATTATAGGACATTCCTACTCTATTTAAAGGACATCCCTAAGTCACTTTCACTCCTTTCACAACCCTAATTGAATTGAGAGAAAGAGAGAAGAAGGAAAAGAGGAAGAAAGGAGACAAGGAGTAAGAATTAGCAAAAAGGAGAAGAAATTCCAGAGAAAAATAAAATTCTTAGGTATGGATACTAATTCCATGAGTTTCTACAGACCTTAGGTTAGATATGGTTGAGTGTAGGATTTCGGAGAAACCCAAACCATCCATTCATGGTTAGGTTTTCATGGAAAACCATAGGATGATGCATGAAAACTATTTAGATGGATTATACATGGTTCTAGACCATGGAATGACTGTTGAATGAGTGTAGGAAGCAAGCCATAGGACACCAAACACGAAGAATGGATTTAAAAGTGGAAATTGGGCCAGAGTGCATCGAGGGTCGATAGACCATCCGACCCTAGGTGTTTCTGACCATCGACCCTTAGCATTCGGGAAGTTCAGAATGGAGGGAGGGTCGATAGACCCATCGACCCTAGCATCGACCCTCAGTTGACAGAATGGTTTTAAATTCCGAATTAATTCTAATAAAATTCTATCGACTTTGTTAGGTTTGTTAGCAATATAATAACGTTATAACGATGATTCTAAATATCTTTTAGCAAGCTAAGATAAGGAACGTTAACCCCAAACTAAATTGGTTAATAATAAACTGTTTTCTATTCTTGAGTCCTATGCCATGTTTGGTTCTATGCGAATATGTTGTAATGTGCATACAGCATGCCATCCAATATTTCTATTACTTGTTCATGCATATTTACTTTATTGTTTATAACATGATGATGAAGATGATGATAGGAATATGCATGTGCTTGTATGTGTGTGGTTGATGTGCTTGATGCGAGCGAGTATCAGGGGGGGTGTGCTGAAAACGTCAATAAACGTTAACCTTTGGTGGGTCTCAGCACTTTAGCTCTATCTCTAACTCAAGTCTTGTGCATTGACATCGTCGTATCACCATTACCTTAGCAGAACTATTATGTCGTAGAGTATCAGGGGAGGTGGTATCGGTCCTTGTAGTCTCTGACTCTACCGGGGGGCCTTAGCTCTATTTCTATGGGCATTCAGAGGGATGCTGGGGTGAGGCCTTGGATACACTGTTTGGCATTAGGATTGGTTAGCAGTGAGCCCAGTTTGCAAGCCCTCGCTAACAGGGGCTTACGTGTTGGTATAGCATTGTATAGCAATAAACGATAACCTTTGTTGTATAATGTTATGGTTGGGTGGATGGGGACGACGATAAACGTTAACCTTCGGGCGGGCTTCCACACCCTGTGTATAGAGGCGGTGTCAATAAACGTTAACCTTTGACCACCCAACCTTTCTATTGCACATTGCAATCTATAAACCGGACCAAAGATATAAATTGACTTTTTGCATGCATATGTATTGTTGCATTGTTTTGGCTACTCACTGAGCCGTATTGTGTGCTCACCCCTCGACGTCGAATATTTTAGTTGATGATGCAGGTTATACAGTCGAAGATTATATGAATGCGTCTACATACGAGAATGTAGCAGCCATGGACGCTGGAGCTGAAGATGATACACACGACTCCTCTTGCGAGTGTAACTCGTGTGTATTCGATTAGATATTTTATAGATTTCTTTATTGGATTTATAAGACATGTATTTGGTACTTAAATATTTATGTCTCAGTTAAGCACAAAATAATTTGCTATTATTTATGGATATCATTCTAGTTCTCAGTTCATTTATTTACAAGATTTTTGCTATTGTATATTACTCTGATTATGATTGTGGATGTGTGTAAGGTTTGGATAACGCGGGGATGGTCTATTAGAGATCCTGGTTGAACCGTTGGTTATTTAGCGGTTCATCACACCATTCTGAACAGTGTGGAATTGGGGTGTGACAGGTAGGACTAACCCTGAGTTCACCTTGGACGAAGAAAAAGTATTGAAATACAAAGGAAGAATATGTGTACCCGAAACAGAAAGTGTAGACATTAGACACCGACTAATGAAAGAAGCCCATACCAACATCTATTTGATACATTCTGGAAGTACAAAAATGTATCATGATCTAAAGAAACTATATTGGTGGAGGGGAATGAAAACAGATGTAGCTAAGTTCGTGTCTTAATGCCTAAATTGTCAGAAAGTAAAGGCTGAACGACAAAGACCTGCATGACTGTTACAGCAGTTATCGGAACCCGCATGGAAATGGGACTGCATCACTATGGACTTCGACATGGGGTTACCACTGACTCTTCGAGTAGTTGACGCAGTTTGGGTGATTGTAGACCGTCTGACTAAAACAGCTCGCTTCATACCTATACGACCTCAGTATACACTAGAAAGGTTAGCAAAGCTGTATGTGGATAATATTGTTCGATTACACGATGTACCAGAGAGCATTGTGTCCGATAGAGATCCACGATTTACTTCCATGTTTTGGGAAGAATTGCAAAAGGCTATGGGTACAACATTAAAGTTCAGTACTGCATTCCACCTATAGACAGATGGACAGTCAGAGCGTACAATCCAGATTCTAGAAGATATGCTACGGGCATGTGTAATTGATTTTAAGGGATCATGGGATGAAAGACCACCACTGATCGAGTTCGCTTATAACAATAGCTATCAGGCTATTATACAGATGTCACCTTATGAAGCACTGTATGGAAAGAAGTGTCGAACTCCTTTGTTTTGGAATGAAGTTGGAGAACGTAGTATTGTTGGACCAGAATTTGTTGAAGAGACTTGCCGAGTGGTCGACATTATCAAGGAAAGAGTAAGAACAGCTCAGAACCGTCAGAAGCAATATGCAGATACTCGACGTAGAGATTTGGAGTTTGTCGTGGGTGATAAAGTGTTCTTGAAAGTATCGCCTATGCGAGGATTGAAAAGGTTCAGACAGAAAGGGAAACTAAGTCCAAGATATGTCGGGCCGTATGAAATTCTAGCTAAGCATGGGAAAGTGGCTTATCAGTTAGCACTACCACCATCTATGTCAAGTGTGCATGACGTATTTCACATTTCCCAATTAAAGAAGTATGTCAAGGATCCAACGCACGTTTTGACAGTAGATTTACCGAAATTGACTGATGATTTGACATACGAAGTAACACCAACTGAAATCACCAACCGAAAGGTTCAACGTCTACGCAATCGAGATATTTATTATGTTAAGGTCACCTGGAAAAGTAGAGACATGCAAGAAATTACATGGGAAAAAGAAAATGCTATGCGAAAGCAATAACTTCACTTATTTGATTCAGAAGGTACGTACAATTTTGAGGTCAAAATTTTTATAAGTAGGGGGGAGTTGTAAGACCCGTATCAAACTAACCCGGCCTTATCACCTTGAACCAGGTTTACCCATCATGGTTGAGTCAAATGGACCAAGGGCGTGAAGGAGATCGTGATCCCAGGTATCAAATCGACCCAAAAACACTTAAATTAAGGAGAGGGTCGCATACCCAGCAAGAGAGGGTCGGACCCCCCAAGACAGAAAGTCAGACCCTCTGTTTACAGGGAGGCTCAGACAACTTAGAAACCTAGGGTCGACGGGATCATCGACCCTCCCATCGACACTCAGTTGTCGCTGAAACTGAAACTAGGAAATTTCCTAATTTTCGATTGGGATTCTTTCCTAATCTCAAAGGGACTTATTTTAGGATGTTCCTACTCAATTTAAAGGACGTCCCTAAGCCTCTTTCACTCCTTTTACAACCCTAATTTAATTGAGAGAAAGAGAAGAGAAGGAAGAGAAGAAGAAGAGAAACAAGGTAGAGAAGAAAGCCAAAACAAGAAGAGTTGCAGAGAAGGAGTAATCTTCTCAGGTATGGATAATAATTCCATGAGTTTCTACAGACCTTAGATTAGATAATGAAGAGAGTGTGATCTCGGTGAAACCCAAACCATCAACCCATGGTTAGGTTTTCATAGAAAACCATGGGAGATTACATGAAAGCTATCTAGGTGGACTATTCATGGTTCTAGACCATGGAATGAATGTTGAATGGACTGTAGGAGAAAGCCATAGGACCCCAAACACGAAGGATGTACTAAAAAGAGGGAAATTGACCAAAGTACACCGAGGGTCGCACAGAGGGTCGATGACCATCCGACCCTAGGTGATCCTGAGTATCGACCCTCAGTGTTCGGGAAATTCAGATTGGGGAGGGTCGCACCCCCAGGGTTGATCATGACTCCGACCCTACCTCCGTCCCTCAGTTAACAGAATGGTTTTTAAATTCTTGAATAAATTCTAATTAAATTTTATTCTAGGAATATAATAACAATATAAAGGTGATTCTAAAGCTTGGAAAAGTATCTATTAGCAAGCTTAGGTGAGGAAACGGAACTCTAAACTAATTGGTTAATAACAAACTGTTTTCTATTTTCTTGAGTCCAATGCCATGCTTGATTCTATGCGAATATGTTTGTAATGTGCATACAACATGTCATCCAATATTTCTATTATTTGTTCATGCATATTTATTTTGTTGTTTATAACATGATGATGATGATGATGATAGGAATAGGCATGTGATTGTATGTGTGAGGTTGGTGTACTTGATGCGAGCGAGTACCAGGGGAGGTGTGATGAGAACGTCAATAAACGTTAACCTTTGACGGGTCTCCGCACTTTAGCTCTATCTCTAACTCGAGTCTTGTGCATTAGCATCGTCGTATCGCCATTACTTTAGCAGAACTATTATTTCGTAGAGTATCAGGGGAGGTGGTCTCGGTCCTTATAGTCTCTGACTCTACCAGGGGGCCTTAGCTCTATCTCTATGGATATTCTGAGGGATGCTGGGGTGAGGCCTTAGATACACTGTTTGGCATTAGGATTGGTTAGTTGCGAGCCCAGTTTGCAAGCCTTCGCCAGCAGGGGCTTACGTGTTGGTATGGCACTATACAGCAATAAACGTCAACCTTTGTTGTATAATGTTCATGATTAGGGTGGATGGGGACAACAATAAACGTTAACCTTTGGGCGGACTTTCACACCCTGTGTATGGAGGCAGGGTCAATAAACGTTAACCTTTGACCACCCAACCTTTCTATTGCGCATTGCAAACTATAAACCAGACCAAAGATATGAATTGATCGCATGCATATGTACTGTTGCATGGTTTTGTTTGCTCACTGAGCCATGATGTGTGCTCATCCCTCGATGTCGAATATTTTTAGTTGATTATGCAGGTTACACCGTTGAAGATTATGTAAATGCTCCAGCGTACGGGAACATAGCAGCGATGGAGGTTGAAGCTGAAGTGGATACACATGACTCCTCTTGCGAGTGCAACTCATGTGTATTCGATTAGATATTTTTTTAGTTTTCCTTATTTGGATTTATTAAAGACATGTATTTGATACCTATTTATGTCTCAGTTGATACAGAATAATTTGCTATTTAAATATTAATATTACAGTAGATTCTCAATTCATTTTATTATAAGACTTCCACTATTGTGTATTTACTCTGATTATGATTATGGATGTATGGGGCTCAGATAACATGGATATAGCCTACTTGAGATCCTGGTTGAACCGTTGGTTTGTTAGCGGTTCATTACACCATTCTGAATAGTACGGAATTGGGGTGTGATAGATAGAAGTAGAAATAGAGAGAGCAAGAGAGAGAGAGAGAGAGAGAGAGGGAAGTAGAAAAAGGGAGAGAAAAGTTGAAAGAGAAAGAGAGAGGGAGAGAAAAAAAGAAAAGAGAGAGATAGAGAGCAAGAGAGTGATAGAGAGAATGGGACGAGAGAGCGAGAGAGAGAAAAGTAGAAAGGGAGAGATAAGTAAGAGAGAGAGATAGAGAGAGAGGGAGAGCAGTAAAAAGAGAGGGAGAGAGAAATAGAGAGAGAAGTAGGAAGAGAGAGAGAGAGAGACAAAGAGAGAGAGTGAAAGAGAGTGAGAGTAAAAAGACCATGTAGAGAGAGAAAGAGAGAGAGAAAGCGATAAAAAAAGTCAAAAGAGAGAAAGAGAGAAGTATAAAGAAAGAGAACGCGAGAGAGAGAGAGAGAGAGAGAGAGAGAGAAAGAGAGAAGGAAGTAGAAAAATGGAGAGAGAAGTAGAAAGAGTAAGAGAGAAAAAAAAAAGAAAAGAGAGAGATAGACAGTGGGAGAGTGGTAGAGAGAATGGGAGGAGAGGGAGGGAGAGAGAAAAGTAGAAAGAGAGAGATAAGTAGAAGAGACCGAGAGAGATAGAGAGAGTGAGAGAGAGTAGTAAAAAGAGAGGGAGAGAGATAAATAGAGAGATAGAGAGAAAAAGAGAGAGAAGTAAAAAAAGAGAAAGAGAAGTTGAAAGAGAGAGATAAGTAGAAGAGAGCGAGAGAGATAGAGAGAGTGAGAGAGAGCAGTAAAAAGAGAGGGAGAGAGATAAATAGAGAGATAGAGAGAAAAAGAGAGAGAAGTAAAAAAAGAAAAAGAGAAGTAGAAAGAGACAGAGAGATAGAGATAGAAAAAGAGAAAGAGAGAAGTAGAGAGAGTAAGAGAGAAAGAGAGAGAGAGAGAGGGGTGGAGAGATAGAAAGAGAAAGAGTACGAGAGAGAGAATTAGAGAGAGAAACAAAGAAGTAGAGAGGGATAAGTAGAAAGAAACAGAGAGAGAGATAAAGAAGAGAGGGGGAGAGAGAGACAGAGGGAGAAGGAGAGAAAAAGAGAGGGAGAAGTACAAAAGAGAGAGTGAGTGAGAGAGAGATGTAGAAAAAGTGAGAGAAAAAGTGAGAGCTCACTAAAGTAGCAAGAGATAGAAAAAGTGAGCTCTCTAATGTAGAGAGTAAGAGAGAGAAGAGAGAGACGGAGCAGTAAAGAGAGAAATGAAAAAAAGAGAGAGAGAAGTAGAGAAAGAGAGAGAGAGAGACAAGAGAGAGAGAGAGAAAAGAGAGTGAGGAGAGGCGGGATGGAGAGAGAGAGCGAGAGAGAGAGAGAGAAAGAGAGGGAGAAGTAAAAAGAGATGGAAAAGTAGAAAGAGAGAGACAGAAAGAGAGAGATAGAGAGAAAAAGTGGAAAGAGAAAAAGGGAGAGAGAAGTAGAAAGAGAGAGAGAGAGCGATAAAGAGAGAGACAAAGAGAAAGAGAGAAAGAGAGAGAGAGAGAGGTAGAGAGAGTTAGAAAGAGAAAGAGTATGAGAGAGAGAGTTAGAGAGAGAGAAACAGAGAGGTAGAGAGCGACAAGTAGGAAGAGAGAGAGAGGGAGTGAGAAAGAAGAGAAGGGGACAGCGATACAGGGAGAAAGAGGGAAAAAGAGAGGGAGAAGTTGAAAAAGAGAGAGTGAGAGAGAGATGTAGAAAATGTGAGAGAGAGAAAGTGAGAGTACACTAAAGTACAAAGAGAGAGAAAATGAGAGCTCTCTAAAGTAGAGAGTGAGAGAGAGAAGAGTGAGACGGAGTATTACAGAGAGAAATGAAAAAATGAGAGAGAGAAGAAGAGAAAGAGAGAGAGAGAGAGAGAGAGAAAGAGAGATCGAGTGAGGTAGAAAGAGAGAGAAGTAGAAAGAGAGAGTAGTGGAAAGTTACAGAGAGAGAGAAAATTGGAAAGAGAGAGAGAAAGAAAGAGAGAGAAGTAGAAAGAGAAAGGGAAGTAGAAAGAATGAGTGGGAGGGAGAGCGGGAAGTGGAAAGAGGGAGAGAGAGAGAGTAGAGAGAGACCGAGAGAGAGAAAGAGCGAGATAGAGTAAGTGAAAGAGAGAGAAAGAGAGAGAGAGAGAGAGAGAGAGAGAGAAAAGAGTGAAGTAGAGAGGGGAAAGTAGAGAGAGAATGGGAGAGGGTGGAGAGAGAGAGAGGGACAGAGAGAGAGAGAGTAGAGAGAGAAAGATGGAGATAGAGGGAGAATAAAATGAGGGAGAGAGAGCTGTAGAGCAAGAGTGAAGTACAAAAAGAGAGAGAAGTAGAGAGAGAAAGAGAGAAAGAGAGATAGAGAAGTAGAAGAGAGAAAGGGAGAGAAAGAAAGAGAGAGAGAGAAGTAAAATGAGATAGCAAAGTAAAAAAGAATGGGAGAGAGAGAGAAGTTGGAAGAGAGAGAGAGAGAGAGAGAAGTAGGAAGAGAGAGAGAGAGAGAGAGAGAGTAGAACGACCATGTAGAGAGAGAAAGAGAGAGAGAAAGCGATAGAAAAGTTAAAAGAGAGAAAGAGAGAGAAGTAGAAATAGAGAGAGAGCGAGAGAGGGAGAGAGAGAGAGAGAGAGAGGGAGGGAGAGAAAGAATGAGAGAGGGAAGTAGTAAAAGGGAGAGAGAAGTTGAAAGAGAAAGAGAGAGACACAAAAAGAAAAGAGAGAGATAGAGTGCGAGAGAGTGATAGAGAGAATGGGAGGAGAGAGAGGGAGAGAGAAAAGTAGAAAGAGAGAGAGATAAGTAGAGGAGGGAGATAGAGAGAGAGAGAGTAGTAAAAAGAGAGGGAGAGAGAAATAGAGAGAAGTAGGAAGTGAGAGAGAGAGAGAAAGTAAGAGACAAAGAGAGGGAGTGAAAGGGAGTGAGAGTAAAAAGACCTTGTAGAGAGAGAAAGAGAGAGAGAAAGCGATAAAAAGTCAAAAGAGAAAGAGAGAAGTAGAAAGAGAGAGAGCGCGCGAGAGGGGAGAGAGAGAGAAATAATGAGAGAGGGAAGTAGATAAAGGGAAAGAGAAGTAGAAAGAGAAAGAGAGAGAGAAATAAAAGAAAGAGAGAGATAGAGAGCAAGAGAGAGATAGAGAGAATGGAAGGAGAGAGAGGGATAAAGAAAAGTAGAAAGAGAGAGAGATAAGTAGAAGAGAGACAGAGGGAGAGATAGAGAGAGAGAGAGCAGGAAAAAGACAGGGAGAGAGAGAAACAGAGAGATAGAGAGAAAAAGTGAGGAGAAAAAGAGAGAGAAGTAGAAAAAGGGAGTGAGAAGCAAAAAAGAGAGAGAGATAGAGATAGGAAAAGAGAAAAAGAGAAGTAGAGAGGGAAAGAGAGAGAGAGGGAGAGAGAGAGAGAGAGAGAGAGGTCGAGAGATAGAAAGGGAAAGAGTACGAGAGAGAGAATTAGAGAGAGAGAAACAAAGAAGTAGAGAGAGAAGTAGAAAGAAAGAGAGGGGGAGAGAAAGAAGAGAGGGGGGAGAGAGAGAGACAGAGGGAGAAAGAGAGAAAAAGGGAGGGTGAAGTAGAAAATGAATGAGACAGTGAGGGAGAGATGTAGAAAAAGTGAGAGAGAAAAAGTGAGAGCTAACTGAAGTAGCAAGAGAGAGAAAAAGAGAGCTCTCTAAAGTAGAGAGTAAGAGAGAGAAGAGAGAGACGGAGCAGTAAAGAGAGAAATGAAAAAAAAAGAGAGAAAGTAGAGAAAAAGAGAGAGAGAGAGAGACAAGAGAGAGAGAGAAGAGAGAGTGAGGAGAGAGGGGGATGGAGAGAGAGAGCGAGAGAGAGAGAGAAAGAGAGGGAGAAGTAGAAAGAGAGGGAGAGAGAGAAGGAAGTTGAAAGAGAGAGTGAGAGAGAATGAGAGAGGAAAGTTGAGTAAGATAGAGAGAGAAAGGGAATGAGTAGAAAGAGAGAGAGAGAGAGAGAGAGAGAGAGAGAATGAGCGAGAAAGAAAGAGAGTAATGGGGGGAGAAATAAAGAGAGGGAATGGGAGAGCACGGAGAGAGAGAGGGAGAGAGAACGTGAGAGAGATGTGGAAAGAGAGACTAAGAGTAGTAGACAGAGAGAAAGAGAGAGGGAGATAAATAGAGAAAAAGATAGAGAGTGGGAGAGGTGAGCAAGAGGGGAGAAGTTGAAGGAGAGAGAGAAAGTAGAGAGAGTAGTAGAGAGAGCGTAGCGAGAGAGAGAACAAGTGAAAGGGAGAGAAAGAAAGAGAGCGGGAGGTAGGAGGGGAAACTAAGAAGTAGAGAGAGAGAGAGTGGAAGAAGTAGAGAGAGAGAGAGAAAGAGAGAGAGAGAGAGAGAGAAAGATAGAGATAGAAGATGAAAAAGGTAGAGAGAGCGAAGAGTGAGAGAGGGAAGTAGAAAGAGAAATTAACAAAATAGAAAGGGAAGGAGAGTACACATGAGAGAGAGAGAAGTAGAGAAAGAGAGAGAGAGAGACAAGAGAGAGTGAGAAGAGAGAGTGAGGA
>CM053269.1:101678790-101693790 GCA_028583415.1 Protea cynaroides | reverse complement strand
AAGTAGAGAGAGAAGTAGAAAGAGAAAGTGAGAGAAAGAAGTAGGATGAGAGAGAGGGAGGTAAAAAAAGGGAGGGAGAAAGTCAAAAGAGAGATAGGGAAGTAGAAAGTAAGAGAGAGAGAAGAAGAGAAAGAGAGAGAGAGAGAGAAAAAGAGAGAGAGAAAGAAAGAAAGAGAGAGAGAGAGAGAGAGAGAAAGAGAGAGGAAGAGAGGAGAGAAAAAGAGAGAGAGATGTAAAAAGGAAAGGGAAGTAGAAAGCAAGAGAGCGCGAGAGAGAAAGAGAGTGAAGTTGAGAAAGACAAAGAGAGAGAAAGAGGGAGAGGGATGTTGAAAGAGAGAGAGAGTGAAGTTGAGAAAGACAAAGAGAGAAAGAGGAGATGGATTAAGTGTAAAGAGAGAGAGAGGAAGTTGAGAAAGACAAAGAGAGAAAAGAGAAAGAGGGAGAAGTTGAAAAAGAGAGAGAGAGAGAGAGAGAGAGAGAGAGAGAGAGAGAGAATGAATGAGAAAGTAAGAAAAGTCTGAGAAGAGATGTGGATAGAGTCAAAGAGTAGTAGATAGAGAGAGAGAGAAATAGAGGGAAAGAGAGAGAGAATAGAAGGAGAGAGAGAGGTGAGCTAGAGGGAGAAGTAGAAAGAGAGAGTGAAGTAGAGAGAGATAGCAAGGAGGGAGAAAGAGAAAAAGGGAGAGAAAGATAGAGAGGGGAAGTGAAGTAGAAACAAATGGAGAAGTAGAAAGAGAGAGGGTGTAGAAAGAGAGAGAGAGAGAGAGAAGTTGAAAGTGAGAGTGAGAGAGAGAAGATGAAAAGAAAGAGAGAGCAAAGAGTGAGAGAGAACTAGAAAGAGAAGTGAGAAAAGTAGAAAGAGTGAGAGTGCACGTGAGGGAGAGAGAGAGAGAGAGAAGTGGAAGTGAAAGAGAGAGAGAGAGAAGTAGAAAGAAAAAGGGGAGAGAGCAAGAGAAGTAGAAAGAGTAAAAGAGAGAGAGAACAAGAGAGAGAAAGAGGGATAGAGAGAGAATTGAGAAAGGGCTAGAAAGGGAGAGAGAGAGAAATAAAAAGAAAGAGAGAATAGAGATAGAGAGAGAAAGATAGAGAGATAGAAGGAGAGAAAGTAGAAAGGGAGTGAGAGTGAGAAATAAAAGTAAAATAGAGAGAGTGAATATTAGAAAGGGAGAGAAGCAGGGAGAGAGAAAGAAGTGGGTAGAGGGGGAGAGAGAAGTTGAAAGAGAAAAGAGAGAGAGAGAGGGATAGGAAAGTAGAAAGAAATAGAGAGAGAGAGAGAGAGAGATTGAGTGCGATCGAAAGGGAGAGAGAAGTAGAAAGAGAGAGAGAAGTGGAAATTGATAGAGAGAGAAAAAACTAGAAAGAAAGAGAGAGGGAGATAGAAAAGTACAAAGAGAAAGGGAAGTAGAGAGAATGAGTGGGAGATAGATAGGGAAGTGGAAAGAGGGAGAGAGAGATGCGAGAGAGAGAGAGAGAGAGAAAGAGCGAGATAGAGTACTAGAAAGAAAGAGAGAGAGAGAGAGAGAGAGAGAGAGAGAGAGAGAGAGAAAGAGTGAGAGAGAGAAAGAGTGATAGAGAGAAAGAGAGAGAGAAGAGAGAAGCAGAGGGGGAAAGGTAGAGGAGAATGAGAGAGGACGGAGAGAGAGGGAGGGACAGAGAGGGAGAGAGTGAGGGAGATGTGGAAAGAGTGACAGAGAGAGGTTGAAAGAGTGAGAGTGAAGTAGAGAGAGAAAGAGTGAGATAGAGAGAGATAAAGAGAATAAAAAGGAGGAGAGAGAGGTGAGAGAGAGCGCGTAGTAGAGAGAGAGCCAAGTACAAAGAGAGGGAGAGAAGTAGAGTGAGAAAGAGAGAAAGAGAAGTAGAAGAGAGAAAGAGAAGTAGAAGAGAGAATAAAAGGGAGAGTGATGTAGAATGAAACAAGTAGAAAGAGAGTGGGGAGAGAGAGAGAAGTAGGAAGAGAGAGGGAGAAAAAACGAGAGAGAAAGAGAGAGAGTGAAAGTAGGAGACCACAGTAGAGAGAGAAAGAGAGAAGGGATAGAGAAGCAGAAAGAGAGAAAGGGAGAGAAGTAGAAAGAGAGAGAGAGTGTGAGAGAGAGAGAGAGAGAGGAAGAAAAAGAATGAGAGAGGGAAGTAGAAAAGGAGAGAGAGAAGTAGAAAGAAAAGAGAGAGAGAGAAAAAGAAAAGGAGAGAGAGAGAGTTTGATAGAGAGAAAGGGAGGAGAGAGAGGGAGAGAGAAAATTAGAAAAAGAGAGAGATCGAAAAGAGAGAGAGAGAGAGAGAGAGAGAGAGAGAAGGAGGAAAAAGAGTAAAGGAGGGAGAGAGAGAATGAGAGAGATAGAGAGAAAACATGGAAAGAGAACAAGGAAGAGAGAGAAGTAAAGAGAGAGAAAGAGAGAGAGAGAGAGACAAAAGGAAAGAGAGAAAGAGAGAGGGAGGGAGATTGAGAGAAAGAGAGAGAGAGAGAAAGAGAGAGAGAGAGGTAGAGACAGGTAGAGAGAGATAAAAAGAGAAAGAGTAAGAGAGAGAGAATTAGAGAGAGAGAGAAACATAGATGAGAGAGGAGAGAAGTAGAAAGAGAGAGAGAGAGAGAGAGAAATAAAGAAAGAAGAGATGGGGAGAGAGAGACAGAGGGAGAAAGAGAGAAACCGAGAGTGAGAAGTAGAAAAGAAAAGAGAGAGAGGTTTAAGAGTGAGAGAGAAAGTGAGTGCTCACTGAAGTAGAAAAAGAGAAAAAGAGAGCGCCTAAAGTAGAGGAGAAGAGAGAAGAGAGAGAGGGAGGAGAAAGCAGAGAAATGAAAAAGAGAAGAGAGAGAGAAAAGAGACAAGAGAGAGAGAGAGAGGGAGAGAGAGAGAGAGAGAGAAGAGAGAGAGAGAGAGAGAGAAAGAGAGGAGAAGTAGAAAGAGAGCAGTTATAGAGAAAGAGAGAAAGAGAGAGTAGAGAGAGAGAGAGAAGAGAGAGAAGAGAGAGAGAGAGAGAAAGAGAGAGAAAGAGAGAAAGATATAGAGAAGAGAGAGAGGGAGAGAGAATAATGATAGAGATAGCTAAAGAGCGAGATAGGAAAAGTTGAAAGAGAGAGAAAGAGAGAAAGAGAAAGAGAGATATAGAGGAGAGAGAGATAGAGAGATAGAGAATGAGAGAGAGTTATAGAGAATAAAAGAGAAGAGAGAGAGAGGCAAGAAAGAGAGAGAAGGAGAGAGAAAGAGAGAGAGAAGAGAGGGAGAAAGAGAGAGAAAAAGAGAGAGAGAGAAAGTGAGAGAGAAAGAGAAAGTGAGAGAAAAGATAGAGAGAGAGAGAGAGAGAGAGAGAATAGGGATGGAAAAAGGGAGGAAGTAGACAAAGAGAAAGAGAGAGCAAAAAAGAAAGGAGAGAGAGATAGAGAAAGAGAGTTATAGAGAGAAAGGGAGCAATGAGAGGGGGAGACAAAAGAGAAAGAGAGAGAGGGAGAAGTAGAGGGAGAGAGAGAGAGAGAGAGCAGTAAAAAGAGAGGAGAGAAAGAGAGAGAGAGAGAGAAAGAGGGGAAAAAGAGAAAAGGGAGAGAGAGAAAAAAGAGAGAGAATAGAAAAGAGAGAAGGGAGAGAGAGAAGTAGAGGAATGTAAAGAGAAAGAGTATGGGAGAGAGAGTTTGAGAGAGAGAACAGAGAAGTAGAGAGAGGCAAGTAGGAAAGAGAGAGAGGGAGAGATAAAGAAGAGAGAGAGGAGTAGAAAAGAGAGGAGATAGTGGGAGAAGAAAGAGAGAGAGAAGTGAGAGAGAGAGTAGAAAAGTGAGAGAGAGAAAGAGAGTGAAAAAGAAAGAGAGAGAGAAAAAGAGAAAAAGAGAGAGAGTGAGAGAAAAGTGAGAGAGAAGAGTAGTAGAGAGAGATATGAAAAAGAGGGAGAAGAAGAGAAAGAGAGATGAGAGACAGAGAGAGAGAGAAGAGAAAGGAGAGAGAGAGAAGAGAGAGAGAGAGAGAAGTAGATAGAGAGAGAGAGAGGGAGAAAGAGAGAGAGAGAACGAGAAAGAAGAGAGAGAAGTAGAAAGAGAGAGGGAGAGTGAGAAAGAGAGAGAGAGAGAAAAGAGAGAGAGAGAGAGAGAGAGAAGAGAGAAGGGAGGAAAGAGAGGAGAGAGTATTGATAGAAGTAGGAAGAAAGAGAAAGCGAGAGAGAGAGAGAGAGAGCAAAGAGAGAAGAAAGACAATTTAGAGAGAGAAAGAAAGAGAGATGGGAAGAAAGTTTCAAAAGAGAGAAGAGAGAAGAGAGAGCGAGAGAGAAGGAGAGAGAGAGAGGGAAGAGGGGGGAGAGAAAGAATGAGAGAGGGAAGCTAAAAGAGAAAGAGAAGTAGAAAGAGAAAGAGAGAAAGAAAAGAGATAGAGAGCTAGAGAAAAGTGAGTGATAGAGAGAATGGGAGGAGAGAGAGGGAGAGAGAAAAGTAGAAAGAGTTAAGAAGAAAGAAGAGAGAGAGAGAGAGAGGAGTAAAAAGAGAGGGAGGGAGAGAGACAGAGAGAGAGAGAGATAAAGAGATAGACAAAGAGAGAGAGAGTGAGAGAGAGTGAGAGTTAAAAGACCATGAGAGAGAGAAAGAGAGAGAGAAAGCGAGAGAAAAGTCAAAAGAGAGAAAGAGGAAAGTGGAAAGAGAGGGAGACGAGAGAGAGAGAGAGAGAAAGAGAGAGAGAGAGGGAGGGAGAGAGAAGTAGAAAGAGGGAAAGAGAGAGGAAAAAGAAAGAAAAGAGAGAGAAGAAAGCGAGAAAAGAGACAGGGAGAATGGGAGGAGAGAGAGAGAGAGGGAAAAGTAGAAAGAGAGAGAGATAACTAGAAGAGAGAGAGAGCAGTAAAAAGAGAGGGAGAGAGAGAAACAGAGAGATAGAGAGAAAAAGTGAAAAGGGAAAAACAGAGAAAGAAGTAGAAAAGAGAGAGAGATAGAGAGACAAAGAGAAAGAGAGAAGCAGAGAGAGAGAGAGAGAGAGAGAGAGAGAGGGTAGAGAGGGAGAGTAAGATAGAAAAAGAATGTGTACGAGAGAGAGAATTAGAGTGAGAAAACAGCAAGGAAAGAGAGAGAAGTAGAAAGAAAGAGAGAGAGAAAAAGAAGAGAGTGGGAGAAAGAGAGTAAAGGGGAGAAAGAGAGAAAAAAGAGAGAAGTAGAAAGCCTAGAGAGAGTGAGAGGGAGATGTAGAAAAGTGAGAGCTCACTAATGTAGCAGAAAGAGAGCAGCGGGAGAGAATAGAGAGAGAAGAGAGAGAGAGCAAGAAGAAGAGAGAAATGAAAAAGTGAGAGGGAGAAAGTAGAGAAAGAGAGAGAGAGAGGGAGAAAAAGAGAGAGAAGAGAGAGTGAGGAGAGAGGGGAGGAGAGAGAGAGAGAGAGAGAGAGAGAGAAAGAGAGGGAGAAGTAGAATGAAAGGGAGAAGTTGAAAGAGAGGGAGTGAAGAGAGAGAGAGAGAGAAAGAGAGAGAGAGAGAGAGAGAGACAGAGAGAGAGAGAGGGAGGGAGGGAGAATTATAGAGGGAGAGAAGCAGAAAGAGATTGGGAGAGAGAGGAGCAAAGAGAGCTCTGATGTAATGAGACAAAGAGAGTGGCAAAGAGAGAGCCCCTAAAGTAGAGAGAGAAGTGGTGAGAGAGATAAGAGGAGAGACAAGAGAGTCCTGAAGAAGAAGAGAGGGTGAGAGAAAATGAAAAGTGAGAGAGAGAGGGTGAGAGAGTAGAAAGAGAGAGAGAGAAGTAGAGAGAGATAGAGATGTTAAGAGAGAGAGAGAAGCAAAGAGAAAGAGTGAGGAGAATTAGGTGAGAGAAAGAGGGAGAGAGAAGTGGAGAGAGAAAGAAAGAGAGAGAGAGAGAAGATAGAAAGAGAGAGAAGAAGTCAAAAGAGAGAGAGAATGGAGAGAGAGAAGAGAGAAAAGAGAGAGGAGAGAGAGATAGAGAAGTAGAAAAAGAGAGAGAGAGAAGAAGTAGAAAGAGAGAGAGAGGAGAAAAAGAGAGAGAGTAGAAAGGAGAGAGAGAAGTAGAATGGGAGAGAGAATGAAACTAGGAGAGGGAGAAGGAGAAGTGAGAGAGAGAGAATGGAAGTTGAAAGATTCAGAGAGAGGGAGATGGAGAGAGAGAAGTAAAGAGAGAGAAGTAGAAATAGAAAGAGAAAGTGGGAGAAGAAGGAGAAAGAGAGAGAGAGAGATATGGTAAAAAGGTAGGAGTGAGTAAAAAGGAAAGAAGTAGAGAGAGAGAGAGAGAGAGTAGAGAATGAGAGAGAGAGAGGGAAAAAGAGAAAGAAAGAGAGAGAGAAAGAAAGAGAGAGAGAGAGGGAGAAATAGAGAAAGGGAGAGAGGCAGAGAGAGAGAGAATAGAGAAGGAGAAGGAAGTAGAGAAAGAAAGAGAGAGAGAGAGGGAGGTTGAAATAGAGAAGAGGGAAAAGAGAGAAGTTGAGAAAGACAGAGAGAAAGAGTGGGAGATGGAGTAATAAAAAGAGATAGAGAGAGTGGGAAAAAGAGAAAAAAAGAGAAGTAGAGAGGGGGAGAATTAGAGAGAGAAAATGAGAGAGCGAGGGAAGGGAGATAAGTACAAAGAGAGAAGTAGAGAGAGAAGTAGAAAGAGAAAGTGAGAGAGAGAAGTAGGATGAGAGAGAGGGAGGTAAAAAAAAGGGAGGGAGAGAGTCAAAAGAGAGAGAGAAGTAGAAAGTAAGAGAGAGAGAGTAGAATAAGAGAGAGGGATAAAGAGAGAGAAAGAGAGAGAGAGAAAGAAAGAGAGAGAGAGAGAGAGAGAGGGAGAAAGAGAGAGAAGAGAGGGAGAGACAGAGAGAGAGAGATGTAAAAAGGGAAAGGGAAGTAGAAAGCAAGAGAGGCGAGAGAGAGAGAGAGAGAGGCTAAAGACAAAGACAAAAGAGAAAAGGGAGATGGAGAAGTTGAAAAGAGAGAGAGTGAAGTTGAAAAAGACAAAGAGAGAAAGAGGGAGATGAAGTAGTTGAAAGAGAGAGAGAGAGAGAGAGAGAGAGAATGAACGAGAAAGTAAGAAAAGTCTGAGAAGAGATGGATAGAGTCAAAGAGTAGTAGAGAAGAGAGAGAGAGAAATAGGAGAGAGAGACAGAGAGAATAGAAGGAGAGAGAGAGGTGAGTGAGAGAGGAGAAGTAGAAAGAGAGGTGAAGTAGAGAGAGATAGCGAGAGAGGAGAAAGAGAAAAAGGAGAGAAAGAGAGAGAGGGAGAAAGAGAAACAAATGGAGAAGTAGAAAGAGAGAGAGAGTAGAAAGAGAAAGAGAGAGAGAAGAAGAGAGTGAGAGGAGAGAGGGGAAGAAAGAGAGAGAGAGAAGATGAAAAGAAAGAGAGAAAGAAAGAAAGAGAGAGAGAGAGAAAGAGAAGTGAGAAAAGATAGAAAGAGAAAGAGTTAGAGAGAGAGAGAAATAGAGAAGTAGAGAGAGAAGTAGAAAGGAAGAGAGAGGGAGAGAGAAAGAAGAAAAGAGGGAGAGAGCAGGGAGAGAAGTAGAAAAGAGAGAAAGAGAGAGAGAAAAGAGAAAGAGAGGAGAGAGAGAGATTGAGAAATTGAGAAAGAGGAAAAGGAGAGAGAGAGAGAAATTAAAAAAGAAAGAAAGAGAGAATGAGTTAGAGAGAGAAGAGAGAGAGAGATAGAAGAGAGAGAAAGAGAGAAAGAGAGAGAGAAGCCAAAAGAAAGAGAGAGAGAGAGAAAATTAGAAAGGGAGAGTGGGATGGAGAGAGAAAGCAAGAGAGAGAGAAAGAGAGGGAGAAGTAGAAAGAGAGAGAGAGAGGGAGAAGTAGAAAGAAAGAGAAAGAGAGAGAGAGGGTTGGTAGAGAGAGAATGGGAGAGAAAGAAGAGAGAGATAGAGAAGCAGAAAAGAGAGAGAGAGAGAAGTAGAAAGAGAGAGAGGAAGAAAAAGAGAGAGAGAGAGAGAGAAGAGAGAAAGAGAATTGGGAAGGAGAGAGAATAGGTGGGAGAGAGATTAAAACTGGGAAAGGGAGAGTGAGAGTAGAGAGAGAGAGAAAGAGAGAGAGAGAGGAGTAAAGAGCGAGATAGAGTACTAGAAAGAAAGAGAGGGAGAGAGAGAGAGAGAGAGAGAAAGAGAAAGAGTGAGAGAGAGAAAGAGTGATAGAGAGAAAGAAAGAGAAAAGAGAGAATGTGCAGGAGGAAAAAGGTAGAGGGAGAATGAGAGAGTAAGAGAGAGAAGGGAAAGCGTGGAGAGAGTGAGGGAGAGAGATGTGGAGAGAGAGTGGAAAGAGAGACTAAGAGCGAAGAGACAAAGAAAGAGAGAGAGAGAAATAGAGAAAAAGAGAGAGAGGATTGAAAAAGAGGGGGAGAGAGGTGAGCAAGAGGGAGAAGTAGAGAGAGAGAAGTACAAAGAGAGGGAGAGAAGTAGAAAGAGAAAGAGAGAAAAGGAGAAAGGGAAAATAAAAGAGGGGGGTGAAGTAGAAGGAAACGGATTAGAAAGAGAGAGAGAGAGAAAGAGAGAGAGAAAAGTAGAAAGTGGGAGAGAGAGAAAGAGAGAGCGAGAGAGGGAGAAGATGAAAAAAGTAGAAAAAGAAAAGAGTGAGAGAGCAAAGTAGAAAGAGAATTTAAAAAAATAGAAAGAGAGAAGTGGAAAGTGAGAGAGAGAGAGAGAAGTAGAGAGAGTGAGTGAAGTTGAGAGAGAGAGAGTATGAGAGAGAGAGAGGGAGAGAGAAGTTGAAAGGGCGAGAAAGGGAAAGAGAGAGAGTTAGAGAGAAAGTAGGAAGGGAGAGAGAGTGGGAAATAAAAGGAAATGTGTGAGAGAGAGGGTGAAAAGTAGAAAGAGAGAGAGAGGCAGGGAGAGAGAAAGAAGTGGATAGAGAGGGAGAGAGAGAAGTAGAGAGAGGAAAGAGAGAGAGAGGGAAGTAGAAAGAGAGAGAGAAGTGGAAAGTTACAGAGAGAGAGAGAGAGAAAACTAAAAGAGAGAGAGGGAGAAAGAGAGAGGGAAAGAAAGAGAGAGAAGTAGAAAGAGAAAGGGAAGTAGAAACAATGAGTGGGAGAGAGAGAGGGAAGTGGAAAGAGGGAGAGAGAGAGAGAAGTAGAGAGAGACTGAACAAGATAGAGTAGCAGAAAGAGAGAGAGTGAGAAAAGAGAGAAGTAGGGAGGAGGAAAAGTAGAGAGAGAATGAGAGAGGGTGGAGAGAGAGAGGGACATAGAGGGAGAGATTGAGCGAGAGAGATATGGAATGAGAGACAGAAAGAAGTTAAAAAAGAGAAAGAGAGAGAAGTAGAGAGAGAAAGAGAGAGATAGAGAGAGATTAAAAAGAAAGAGAGAAAGGTGAGAGAGAGAGAGCAGTAGAGGGAGAGAGAGTGAAGTACAAAAAGAGAGAGAGAAAAGTAGAGAGAGAAAGAGAGAAAGAGAAGTAGAAGAGGGAAAGAGAGAGAAAGAAGGAGAGAGGGAGAGTGAAGTAAAATGAGACAGCGAAGTAGAAAGAGAGTGGGAGAGAGAGAGAAGTTGGAAGAGAGAGAGAGAGAGAAAGAGAGAGACAAAGAGAGAGAGTGAAAGAGAGTGATAGTAGAAAGGCCATGTAGAGAGAGAAATAGAGAGAGAAAGCGAGAGAGAGGGAGGGAGAGGGAGAGAGAGGGAGGGAGAGAGAGAGAGTGAAAGAAAGAGAGAGAGAAAAAGGGAGGGAGAGAAAGAATGAGAGAGTGAAGTAGAAAAAGGGAGAGAGAAGTAGAAAGAGAAAAGAGAGAGAAAAAAAAGAAAAGAGAGAGATAGAGAGCGAGAGAGTGATAGAGAGGATGGGAGGAGAGAGGGAGAGAGAAAAGTAGAAAGAGAGATGTCACACCCCAATTCTGATCCAACCAGAATGGTGTGAGTGAACCGTCATTGAACCAACGGTTCACACCAGGATCTCGAATAGGCCGTGTCCACTCATACAAACCATCACACATAACCACAATCAGAGTATAATAGTACAGCGGAAGTCTTTAAAATAGAATGAACTGAGTATCTAATGATAAATTAAATAAGTATCCAATTATTCAAATTCAAACATAAAATAAATATCTTTTACATCCCTTTAATATCAAACAAAAATAACTGAAACGAATAAACAAAATCCAATCACGTGTACACGCAGAAGGGCACTCGCATGAAGCGCCATGCTCGTCCTCTCCCGTGCGCACACTCAAAGCAGCAACGTCACCATACGCCGGAGCGTTCACATAGTCGTCAACAGTGTAACCTGCATCAACATCTAAAAACAATGTGTACACAAAGGGTGAGCTCACAACTTAGCTCAGTAAGACAATCAAACAGTTTCACAATATTATGCATGAGTAACCATCATTTTATGCTCTGGTCTGGTTTAAGTTTGCAATGTGCTATAGAAAGGTTTGGTGGCCCCCGCACCTCTATACACGAGTGTGTGACACCTCATGGATCACACCCCCATTGGCCCACATGCACCCATCATGGAATAGAGATAGAGCTAAGATACCCCCGTACCTCCCCGATGCTCTACCCATACCAAGACTAAGCCCCTACCGGGCCAGGGCTCACAAACTGGGCTCGCAACTAACCAATCCTATATGTCATCAATGTATGCTCTATCCCAGCACAACCTTTTACGACATAGAGATAGAGCTAAGGCATTCCCACACCTCCCCTGATGCCCTATCCGCAACTAACCCACTAGGATAGAAACAATACGCAGGTAGACCCTATCCCAACATAACTCCCTACGGCATAGAGATAGAGCTAAAGCATCGTGGACAAGCCAGCGTCGACTCGGAGACCACAGTGCCACATAACCATGGCCAGGCCAACATCAATATCGGAGACCACCGTACCACGACCTTCCCCTGATGCCCCACCCGTACCAAGCATGTTAAGACAGAATACTACAAAAGGTGCTAGTGTGAGGAGCGATCCCAGGCCCATGCCCCACTCCACACACTAACGAAAATAATCACATGCTTAACAATCACATCCTAACAATGCATGAACAGTAATAATAACTGAAATTAAAAGATGGCATGTGAATTTGCACAACCATCACATCATATATAATCAGGTGGTTAACAACGATTTATTATCCATTAATTATTAGATTTAAGTCAGATTCCCTTACCTGACGCTCGTTTGATAGCTTGCTCCACATCGCAAGATCCAAACGGGAAGTCACAAAGGACTACAATATTATTAGGGTTTCATTAAAATATTTTTCTTAGGGTTTCATGTTGGTCAGAAACCAACTTAGTTACAAAATACCCTCACAGAGCTGACCGGTTGCATGTATCGGTCGCAGCTCTGTGGGAAAGACTGGCGACCGGTATGGTCAGCCGGTCCCCACAGACCAGCCTCCCGAGGGATACCGGTGGCAACATACCGGTCACACTGTGTGCAACCGGTATAGTCGACCAGTATGTCTCCGAAAGACCACACATGGGTTTTTCGACTGCCGTCGATCATCCTCCATTGATTTCCAAGGTTTCTCCTATCCATTCTAAGTCTAAACTTGGAGTTAGAGTTATCCCCAACTCATTCAAGTCTCGTTTCGATGAATATCATCTCGAAACTCGAATCTAGGGTTTGACGGCAACTTAGGGTTTATTGGCCAATTTAGTGTTTTAGATCAATACCTACTTTGCATGGTATTGATCCACCCACACGACTAACATAGGGTAAGAAGATTGATTCAAATAGTTACCGTTGACTGGCGTAGAGTGAGCTTCGTCGAACGGCAATGGCGGCACCTTCTTCTTCTTCCTAGCTCCTTCTCATTTCCAACCTCTTTCTCTTCTCTAGGGTTTATGAGAGATAATGGAAAGGATTTGAGGAGGTTTAAGGGTGTATTTATAGGCTAGAATTAGGGTTTAGTAACCCTATTAGGATTAGGAAGGTTCAGGCATTAGGGTTTAGGAAAATGGGACCCACAGAGATCCAATTCCGGATCTCCGCACTCAGCTGCATAGAGCTGACCGGTCGACCGGTACCAAGACCGGTACCATCGACCGGTCAACATAAAATGATGACTAAATGACCATCTTTGATCTGATTTCATACCTGTTTGTCATCCTTTCATCCCGTTTGGCCCAGTGATGATCAGAAGACCTGTTACGCCCGAAATTTGCATGTAGGTTTCACAACTCCCCCACCCTTAAAAGAAATTTTGGCCCCGAAATTTGAACATACCTTGATCGTCGAAAAGGTTAGGGTACTCCTTCCTCATCGCGCTCTCCTCTTCCCAAGTAATTTTCTCCACATTTTGGCTTCTCCAATGCACCTTCACATAATGGATATCCTTGGTTCGAAATTGCTGTACTTTTCGACTTGAGAGCATCACAGGCACCACTTCGAAAGTTAAGTCTTCAGTCAAGTCTGGGGGATCAGCGGCCAAGATGTGCGATGGATCTCTGACATACTTCTTCAGTAATGATACATGGAACACGTTATGAACGCTTGACATAGATGGTGGTAGAGCCAATTGATATGCTACATTACCACATCGGGTCAATATCTCATATGGTCCCACATACCTGGGGCATAGCTTCCCCTTCTTACCAAACCGTTTCAGACCTCGCACCGGTGATACCTTCAAGAATACTTTGTCACCCACTGCAAACTCCAGATCTCGACGTCGATTATCCGCATAGTGCTTCTGTCGAACTTGAGCTGTCTTTACTCTCTCCTTGATCTGATCAATCACTCGGAAAGTTTCTTCAACAAACTCCGGTCCTACAATTCTTCTTTCTCCCACCTCGTTCCATAACAAAGGTGTACGACACTTCTTCCCATAGAGTGCTTCATATGGGGCCATCTGAATTGTAGCCTGATAACTGTTGTTATAAGCAAACTCGATAAGTGATAGCTTCTCATCCCAAGCTCCCTTGAAATCTATTGCACAAGCTCGGAGCATATCTTCCAAAATTTGAATAGTTCGTTCTGACTGTCCGTCCGTCTGAGGGTGAAAAGCTGTACTGAACTTCAACTTCATTACCATAGCTTTCTGTAATCCTTCCCAGAACTTTGATGTAAAACGGGGATCTCTGTCAGATACTATACTCTTTGGAACACCATGAAGCTTGACTATATTATCAACATATAACTTGGCCCGTTTCTCCATGGTATACTGAGGTCTGACCGCAATAAATCGAGCTGTCTTGGTGAGTCGGTCAACTATAACCCAAACTGCATCCACTGACCTTGGTGTCAAAGGTAAGCCAGTGACGAAATCCATGGTTATACAATCCCAATTCCACGCAGGTTCCAGTAATGGCTGTAGTAAACCTGCGGGTCTCTGCCTTTCTGCTTTAACTTGTTGACAATTCAGACATTGGAACACGAAACGAGCTATATCAGCTTTCATACCCCTCCACCAATATAGTCTTCTTAAATCATGGTACATTTTGGTACTTCCTGGATGTACCGAATATGGAGTGTAATGAGCTTCAGTCATAACTCGATCTCTATGCCGTAGGGAGTTATGTTGGGATAGGGTCTACCTGCATATTGTTTCTATCCTAGTTGGTTAGTTGCGGATAGGGCATCAAGGGAGGTGTGGGAATGCCTAAGCTCTATCGCTATGCCGTAGACGGCTGTGCTGGGATAGAGCATACATTGATGACATATAGGATTGGTTAGTTGCGAGCCCAGTTTGTGAGCCCTGGCCAGTAGGGGCTTAGGTACTGGTATGGGTAGAGCATCAGGGGAGGTACGGGGGTATCTTAGCTCTATCTCTATTCCATGATGGGTGCATGTGGGCCAATGGGGGTGTGATCCATCAGGTGCCACACACTCGTGTATAGAGGTGCGGGGGCCACCAAACCTTTCTATAGCATACTGCAAACTTAAAGCAGACCACAGCATAAAATGATTATTACTCATGCATAATATTGTGAAACTGTTTGATTGTCATACTAAGCTAAGTTGTGAGCTCACCCTTTATGTACACATTGATTTTAGATGTTTGATGCAGGTTACACTGTTGACGACTATGTAAACGCTCCGGCGTATGGTGACGTTCCTGCTTTGAGTGTACAGGCAGGAGAGGACGAGCATGACGCTTCATGCGAGTGCCCTTTCTGCATGTACCTGTGATTGGATTTTGTTTATTCGTTTCAGTTATTTTCGTTTGATATTAAAGGGATGTAAAAGATATTTATTTTATGTTTGAATTTGAATAATTGGATACTTATTTAATTTATCATTAGATACTCAGTTCATTCTATTTTAAAGACTTCCGCTGTACTATTATACTCTGATTGTGGTTATGTGTGATGGTTTGTATGAGTGGACACGGCCTATTCGAGATCTTGGTGTGAACCATTGGTTCAATGATGGTTCACTCACACCATTCTGGTTGGATCAGAATTGGGGTGTGACAACTTGGTATTAGAGCTCTCGGGCTCTGTCCAACAAACCATATTGCACTTAACTAAGTCGATGAACTGAGTTAGGAAATATTAAAAATTTTTAATACAAACACACCTTAAGCATTGTTTGATACCTGAGACGGATTAAGGAAGAGCATAATATGCTATACTAAATATGAAACTTAACATGTGCACATATACTAGTTAGGTAAACATGGAAACTTTCATTAAATAACAGAAAAGAGTATCAAATGAAATAGTGCTACAGGGTATAGTCCACAAACCGGACAGTTACCCTGTTATATAAACCGTCAAGTGAATGAAAATAAAAAGGGACAATCACGGGGAAGGGGGCCTGGGAGGAATAGGGTCTCCTATATCATAGTCTCGCTCGTAAGAGTCCCTAAGCCAGTGTACCTGGTCTTGTGTCACCCATAGGCTACGAGCCAGACGTCCCGACTCTTGACCCATCTCTCGCTGAGACTCGAGGATGACCCTCTAGGTGTCCCTGATCTCAGTAAACATGCTCAACAGCGGGTCTGGAGGGGGATGAGATGGTCCAGCTGTAGATGTAGATGGTGGTGTTGCAGGTGTAGGCTTTGGAGCTGGCGCTGGTACTTCACAGCCGATGCAGGGTAGCCCAAGGCCGATGGGCCAAGCACAGAATATACCACCACCGCATCAGTTTCTGTCACCTTCTGCGTACCCGGGCACCTATCCATATCCACCACCATGG
>CM053269.1:101638038-101678290 GCA_028583415.1 Protea cynaroides | reverse complement strand
CTACTTATGTCTCTCTCTTTCTACTATTCTCACCCACTCTCTCCTCCCATTCTCTGTATCAATCTCTCATTCTCTCTCTCTCTTTTCTTTTTTTTCTCTTTATCTCTTTCTCTCTCTACTTCTCTCTCCCTTTTCTACTTCCCTCTGTAATTCTTTCTCTCCCTCCCACTCCCTCGCCCACTCTCTCTCTCTCTCTCTCTCTCTCTCTCTCTCTCTCTCTCTTTCTACTTCTCTCTCTTTCTCTCTTTTGACTTTTCTATCACTATCTCTCTCTCTTTCTCTCTCAACATGGTCTTTCCACTCTAACTCTCTTTCACTCTCTCTATTTGTCTCTCTTTCTCTCTCTCTCTCTCTCTTCCTACTCTCTCTCTCCCACTCTCTTTCTACTTCGCTATCTCATTTTACTTCACTCTCTCTCTCTCTTTCTTTCTCTCTCTTTCTCTCTTCTACTTCTCTTTCTCTTTTTCTCTTTCTCTCTTTCTCTCCCTACTTCTCTCTCACTTTTTGTACTTCACTCTCTCTCTACTGCTCTCTCTCTCTCACCTCTCTCTCCCACTTTTTATTCTCTCTCTATCTCTCTCTTTCTCTCTCTACTTCTCTCTCTCTCTTTTTACTTCTTTCTGTCTGTCTTTTACATATCTCTCGCTCTCTCTCTCTCTCCACCCTCTCTCATTCTCTCTCTACTTTTCCCCCTCTCTACTGCACTCTTTTCTCTCTCCCTCTCTTTTTACTACTCTATCTCGCTCTTTTTCTCTCTCTGTCTCTCTCTACTTCTCTCTCTCTCTCTCCCTCTTTCCACTTCCCTCTCTCTCTCCCACTCGTTCTTTCTACTTCCCTTTCTCTTTCTACTTCTCTCTCTCTCTCTTTCTTTCTCTCTCTCTTTCTCCCTCTCTCACTTTCTTTCTCTCTCTCTTTCTTTCTCTTTCCCTTTCTCCCTCTCTGTTTTTTTAATTTTCACTCTCTCTCTGCAACTTTCCACTAACACTCTTTCTTTCTACTTCCCTCCCTCTCTCTCTTTTCTCTCTCAACTTGTTTCTCTCCCTCTCTATCCACTTCTTTCTCTCTCCCAGCCCCTCTCTCTATCTCTTTCTACTTTTCACCCTCTCTCCCACTTATTTCCTTTTATTTCCCACTCTCTCTCCCTTTCTACTCTCTCTCCTACTCTCTTTCTCTCTCTATCCCCTTCTCCCTCTTTCTTTTTATTTCACTCTCTCTATCACTCCATTTATTGCCCTTTCAACTTCTCTCTCTCCCTCCCTCTCTCATTCTCTGTCTCTCTCTCTCTTTCAACTTATCTCACTCTCTCTACTTCTCTCTCTCTCACGTGCACTCTCTTTCTCTTTCTATTTTTTTAATTTCTCTTTCTACTTCGCTCTCTCACTCATCGCTCTCTCTACCTTTTTCATCTTCCCTCTCTCTCTCTCTCTTTCTCTCTCTCTCTCTCACTTTCTACTTCTCTTTCTCTCTCTCCTCTACTCCCTCTCTCTTTGTACTTCTTCGTTTCCTTCTACTTCACTCCCCCTCTCTTTCTTTCTCTCCCCTTCCCTTGTTCTCTCCTCGCAATCACTCTTTACTACTCTCTCTCTACTTCTCTCTCTCCTTCTACTTCTCCCTCTTGCTCACCTCTCTCTCTCTCTCTCTCTCTTCTCTCTTTTTCTCTATTTATCTCCCTCTCTCTCTCTCTGTCTACAACTCTTAGTCCTTTCCACATCTCTCTCTCGCTCTCTCTCCCTCTCTCTCTCCACGCTCTCCCATTCTCTCTCTTTACTTCCCCCCTTTACTCTCTTTCTTTCTCACTCATTCTCTCTCTCTCTCTCTCTCTCTCTCTTTCTACTACTCCATCCCGCCCTTTCTCTCTCTGTCTTTCTCAACTTTCCTCTCTCTCTCTCTCTCTCACTCTCTCTCTTTCAACTTCCCTCTCTCTCTCCCTCCTTTTCTTTCCACTTTCCTCTCCCTTTTTACTTCTCTCTCTCTCCATTTCTCTCTCTCTCTCTTTCTCCCTCTCTCTCTCCCTTTCTTTCTCTCACTCTCTTTTTCTCTCTTTCTCCCTCTCTCTCTCTTTCGACTCTCTGTCTCTCTCACTTTCTACTTCTCTCACTCTTTCTACTCTCTCGCACCCTTTTTCTACCTCATTCTCTCTCTCTTTCTACTTCTCTCTCTCACTTTCTCTTTCTACTTCTCTCTCCCACTTTCTTTTTCTACTTCTATCTAATTCCCTCTTTCTACTTCTCTCTCTCCCTCTCTCTCTCTCTCTCTATCTCTTTCAACTTCCCTTTCTCTTTCTCTCACTCTCACTCTCCCTTTCGTGGTTCGTTGTCTCCCTTACTACATCTCTCTCCCTTTCAAATTCTCTCCCTCCTTTTGTACTGTCCCTCTCTCTCTCTTTTCTATTTCTCTCTCTCTTTCTACTTTTATATCTATCTCTCTTTTTCTACTTCTCTATCTCTCTCTTCTTTCTCTCCCATACTCTCTCTCTCCCTCTCTTTCTTTCTACTTCCCTCTCCCTTTTTACTTTTCTCTCTGTCTCTTTCTACCTTTCTCTCTCTCTCTCTCTCTCTCTCTTTCTCCCTCTCTTTATCTCTTTCTCTTTCTTTCTTTCACACTCTTTTTCCCTCTTTCTCCCTCTCTCTCTCTCTCTTTCTACTTTCTATCTCTCTCACTTTCTATTTCTCTCATTCTTTCAACTCTCTCCGACCCATTTTCTACCTTTCTCTCTCTTTCTCTCTTTCTACTTCTCTCTCTTATTTCTCTTTTTCTATTTCTCTCTCCCTTTTTCTAGTTCTCTCTCTTTTTTCTCTTAACTTTATCTCTGTATCTCTCTGTTTCTCTCTCTCCCTCTCTTTTTACTGCTCTCTCTCTCTCTCTCTCATCTACTTCTCTATTTCTTTCTACTTTTCTCTCACCCTCTCTCTCCTCCCATTCTCTCTATCACTCTCTCGCTCTCTATCTCTCTTTTCTTTTTTTCTCTCTCTCTTTCTCTTTCTACTTCTCTCTCCCTTTTTCTACTTCTCTCTCTCTCTCTTCCTACTTCTCTCTCTCTCCCACTCTCTTTCTACTTTGCTGTTTCATTTTACTTCACTCTCTCTCTCTCTCTTTCTTTCTCTCCTCTACTACTCTTTCTCTCTTTCTCTCTTTCCCTCTCTACTCCTCTCTCTCTCTTTTTGTACTTCACTCTCTCTACTGCATTCTCTCACTCTCACCTCTCTATCCCACTTTTTATTCTCTCTCTCTCTTTACTTCTTTCTGTCTGTCTTTCCATATCTCTCTCGCTCTCTCTCTGTCCCTCTCTCTCCACCCTCTCTCATTCTCTCTCTACTTTTCCCTCTCTACTTCACACCTTTCTCTCTCTCTCTCATTCTACTACTCTATCTCGCTCTTTCTCTCTCTCTGTCTCTCTCTACTTCTCTCTCTCTCCCTCTTTCCACTTCCCTCTCTCTCTCCCACTCATTCTTGTTACTTCCCTTTCTCTTTCTACTTTTTCTCTCTCTTTCTCCCTCTCTCTCTCTCTGTAACTTTCCACTAACTCTCTCTTTCTACATCTCTCTCTTTCTACCTCACTTTCTCTCTCACTCTCTCTCTCTCTCTCTTTTCTCTCTCTACTTCTCTCTCTCCCTCTCTATCCTCTTCTTTCTCTCTCCTAGCCTGTCTCTCTCTCTCTTTCTTTCTACTTTTCACCCTCTCTCCCACTCATTTCCTTTTATTTCCCACTCTCTCTCCCTTTCTACTTTCTCTCCTACTCTCTTTCTCTCTCAATCTCCTTCTCTCTCTTTCTTTTTATTTCACTCTCTCCCTCGCCATTTCTCACCCTTTTAACTTCCCTCTCTCCCTCTCTCATTCTCTGTCTCACTCTTTCAACTTATCTCACTCTCTCTACTTCTCTCTCTCTCACGTGCACTCACTTTCTCTTTCAATTTTTTTAATTTCTCTTTCTACTTCGCTCTCTCTACCTTTTTCATCTTCTCTCTCTCTCTCTCTTTCTCTCTCTCTCACTTTCTACTTTTCTCTCTCTCTCTCTCTTTCTACTCCCTCTCTCTTTCTACTTCTTTGTTTCCTTCTACTTCACTCCCCCTCTGTTTCTACTTCTTCGTTTCCTTCTACTTCACTCCCCCTCTCTTTCTTTCTCTCCCTTTCTCTTGTTCTCTCTTCTCGCTATCTCTCTCTACTACTCTCTCTCTACTTTTCTCTCTCCTTCTACTTCTTCTCTTGCTCACCTCTCACTCTCTCTCTCTCTTTTTTTCTATTTTTCTCCCACCCTCTCTCTCTGTCTACTACTCTAAGTCCTTCTTTCCACATTTCTCTCATGCTCTCTCTCCCTCTCTCTCTCCACGCTCTCCCATTCTCTCTCTTTACGTCTCCCCCCTTTACTCTCTTTCTTTCTCGCTCATTCTCCCTTTCTACTATTCCATCTCGCACTTTCTCTGTCTGTCTTTTTCAATTTTCCCCTCTCTCTCTCTCACTCTCTCTCTTTCAACTTCCCTCTCTCTCTCACTCTCTCTCTTTCAACTTCCCTCTCCCTCTCCCTCTCATTCTTTTTACTTTCCTCCCCCTTTTTACTTCTCTCTCTCTCTCTATCTTTCTCCCCCTCTCTCTCTGTCTCTCTTTCTTTCTCTCACTCTCTTTTTCACCCTTTCTCCCTCCCTCTCTCTCTCTTTCTACTCTCTGTCTCTCTCACTTTCTATTTCTCTCACTCTTTCTACTCTCTCCCACCCTGTTTCTACCTCTCTCTCTCTCTTTATACTTCTCTCTCTTACTTTCTCTTTCTACTTCTCACTACATCTCTCTTCTTACTTCTCTCTCTCCCTCTCTTTCTCTCTCTCTCTCTCTCTTTCAACTTCCCTTTCTCTCCCTCTCTCACTCTCACTCTCCCTTTCCCAGTTCGTTCTCTCCCTTTCTACACATCTCTCTCCCTTTCAAATTCTCTCTCACCCTTTCTACTCTCCCTCTCTCTTTTTTATTTCTCTCCCTCTTCCTACTCTCTCTCTATCTCTTCCTACTTCTCTCTCTCTCTTCTATGTCTCTCTCACACATCTCCCTCTTTCCCTCTTTCTCTCACCTTCTACTTCTCTCTCCCTCTTTCTTTCTCTTGACTTCTCTCTCTCTTTTAACTTCTCGATCTCTCTCTCTACTTCTCCCTCTCTCCCTTTCTACTTCTCTCTCTCTACTTCTCCCTATCACTCCCTCTTTTTACTTCCCTCTCTCTCTTCCTCTCCCTGCCTCTCCTATCTCTCTTTATCTCTCTTACTTCCACTTCTCTCTCTACAACTCTCTTTCTACTTCTCTATCTCTTTCTACTTCTCTTTCCAGGTTTTCTCTCTATCTCTCTCTTTCTCTCTCTCCCTCTCTTTTTACTTCTATCTCTCTTTCTCCCTCTCTCTCTCTTTCTACTTCTCTCTCTCTTTCTACTTTTCTCTCTCCCTCTCTCTCCTCCCATTCTCTCTATCACTCTCTCGCTCTCAATCTCTCTCTTTTCTTTTTTCTCTCTCTCTTTCTCTTTCTACTTCTCTCTCCCTCCCTCTCTCTTTCTCTCTCTCTCTCTCTCTCTCTCTCCCTCTCTACTCTTCTCTTTCTCTCTTTTGACTTTTCTATCGCTTTCTCTCTCTCCCTACATAGTCTTTTCACTCTCACTCTCTTTCACTCTCTCTTTGTCTCTCTCTTTCTCTCTCTCTCTCTCTCTTCCAACATCTCTCTATGTTTCTCTCACTCCCTCTCTTTTTACAGCTCTCTCTCTCTCTCTTCTACATATCTCTATCTCTTTCTACTTTTTTCTCTCCCTCTCTCTCCTCCCATTTTCTCTATTACTCTCTCGCTCTCTATCTCTCTCTTTTCTTTTTTCTCTCTCTATTCTTTTTTTCTCTCTCTCCCTTTTTCTGCTTCCCTCTCTCATTCTTTCTCTCCCTCTCTCGCTCTATCTCTCTCTCTCTCTCTCTCATTCTCCCTCTCTCTCTCTCGCTCTCTCTTTCTTTCTACTTCTCTCCCTTTCTCTCTCTTTCTTTCTCTTTCTACATGGTCTTTCTACTCTCACACTCTTTCACTCTCTCTCTCTTTGTCTCTCTCTTTCTCTCTCTCTCTCTTCCTATTTCTATCTCTCTCTCTCTCTCTTTCTTTCTCTCACTCTCTTTCTTTCTCTTTCTCCTTCCCTCTCTCTCTTTCTACTCTCTGTCTCTCTCACTTTCTACTTCTCTCTCTCTTTCTACTCTCTCCCTCTCTTTTGCTACCTCTCTCTCTCTCTCTCTTTCTACTTCTCTCAGTCACTTTCTCTTAATACTTCTCTCTACATCTCTCTTTCTACTTCTCTCTGTCCCTCTTTCTCTCTTTCTTTCAACTTCCCTTTCTCACTCTCTCTCTCACTCTCCCTTTCCCAGTTCATTCTCTCCCGTTCTACTTCTCTCTCCCTTTCAAATTCTCTCTCTCCTTTTCTACTCTCTCTCTCCCTTTTTCTATTTCTCTCTCTCTTTCTACTTCTATATCTATCACCCGTTTTATACTTCTTTATTTCTCTCTTCTTTCTCTCCCATTCTCTCTCTCTTCTTACTTCTCTCTCCCTCTTTCTACTTCTCTCTCTCACTTCTCTCTCTCCCTCTTTCCCTCACCTACTACTTCTCTCTCTCTTTTAACTTCTCTATCTCTCTCTCTCTGCTTCCCCCTCTCTCTCTTTCTACTTCCCTCTCTCTCTCTACATCTCCCTATCACTCTCTTTTCACTTCCCTCTCTCTCTTCTTCTCTCTACCTCTCCTATCTCTCTTTATCTCTCTTACTCTACTTCTCTCTCTGCTTCATAGAGCTCTCTCTTTCTTTCTCTCCCTATCTCTTTCTACTTCTCTCCCTCTATAATTCTCCCTCCTTCCCTCTCTCTCTCTCTCTCTCTGTTTCTCTCTCTCTCTCTTTCTACTTCTCCCTCTCTTTCTCTCTCTCTCTTGCTCTCTCTCTCCATCCCCCTCTCTCCTCACTCTCTCTTGTCTCTCTCTCTCTTTCTCTTCTTGTCTCTCTTTTTTTTTTCATTTCTCTCTACTACTTCCCTCAATACTTTAGAGAACTCTCTTTTTCGCTCTCTTTGTACTTTAGTGAGCTCTCTCTTTCTCACTTTTTCTACATCTCTCCCTCACTCTCTCTCTTTTTCAACTTCTCCCTCTCTTTTTCTCTCTTTCTCCCTCTGTCTCTCTCTCCCCCTCTCTTCTTTCTCTCCCCCTCTCTCTCTCTCTTTCTACGTGTCTCTCTCTACTTCTCTGTTTCTTTCTCTCTCTAACTCTCTCTCATACTCTTTCTCTTTCTCTCTCTCTCTACCTCTCTCCCTCTCTCCCTCTCTCCCTTTCTCTTTCTCTTTGTCTATCCCTTTATCGCTCTCTCTCTTTCTACTTCTCTCTCTCCCTTTTTTTCTTTCAACTTTTTCTCTCTATCTTTCTCTTGCTCTCTCTTTTTCTACTTCTCCCTCTCTTTCTACTTCTCCCTCTCTCTTTCTCTCTCTCTCTCTCGCTCTCTCTCTCTCGCCATCCCCCTCTCTCCTCAATCTCATTTCTCTCTCTCTCTCTCTCTTTCTTTCGCTACTTCTCTCTCCCTCTTTTTTCATTTCTCTCTTTACTATTTCGTCTCTCTCTTCTCTCCCTCCACTTTAGAGAACTCTCTTTTTCTCTCTCTTGCTACTTTATTGAGCTCTCACTTTTTCTCTCACTTTTTCTATATCTCCCTCTCACTCTCTTTCTTTTTCTACTTCTCTCTTTTTCTCTCTTTCTCCCTCTGTCTCTCCCTCCCACTCTCTTCTTTCTCTCACTGTCACACCCCAATTTTGGTCTAACCAGAATGGTGTGATGAACCTCTAACAAACCAACGGTTCAACCAGGATCTCAAATAGGCTATCCCCGCATTATCCAAACTTACACGCATCCACAATCATAATCAGAGTAATACACAATAGCGGAAAATTTATAAATAAATGAACTGAGAACTAAGATGATATTAATAATTTAATAGAAAATTATTCTGTATCAACCGGGACATAAGTAACTATCAATACAAGTCTTTAATAAATCCAAATAAAGAAACCTATAAAAATATCTAATCAAATACACACGAGTTGCACTCGCAAGAGGAGTCGTGTGTATCATCTTAAGCTCCAACGTCCATTGCTGCTATATTCCCGTACGCAGACACGTTCATATAATATTTGACTGTGTAACCTGCATCATCAACTAAAAATATTCGACGTCGAGGGTGAGCACACAACACGGCTCAGTGAGTAGCCAAAACAATGCAACAATACATATGCATGCAAAAAGTCAATTTATATCTTTGGTTTGGTTTATAGTTTGCAATGTGCAATAGAAAGGTTGGGTGATCAAAGGTTAACGTTTATTGACACCGCCTCTATACACAGGGTGTGGAAGCCCGCCCGAAGGTTAACGTTTATCATCGTCCCCATCCACCCTACCCTAACATTATACAACAAAGGTTAACGTTTATTGCTATATAATGCTATACCAACACGTAAGCCCCTGTTAGCGTGGGCTTGCAAACTGGGGTCGCTACTAATCAATCCTAAGCCAAACTGTATATCCAAGGCCTCACCCCAGCATCCCTCAGAATGCCCATAGAGCTAGAGCTAAGGCCCCACGGTAGAGTCAGAGACTACAAGGACCGAGACCACCTCCCCTGATACTCTACGACATAATAGTTCTGCTAAGGTAATGGCGATACGACGATGTCAATGCACAAGACTTGAGTTAGAGATAGAGCTAAAGTGCTGAGACCCGCCAAAGGTTAACGTTTAATGACGTTCTCATCAAACCTCCCCTGATATTCGCTCGCATCAAGCACATCAACCACACACATACCAGCACATGCCTATTCCTATCATCATCATCATCATCATGTTATAAACAATAAAACAAATATGCATGAACAAGTAATAGAAATATTAGATGGCATGCTGTATGCACATTACAAACATATTCGTATAGAATCAAACATGGCATAGGACTCAAGAAAAGAAAACAGTTTATTATTAACCAATTTAGTTTGGAGTTATGGTTCCTCACCTTAGCTTGTTAAAAGATACTTTTCCAAGCTTTAGAATCATCGTTATAACGTTATTATTAATTCGGAATTTAATTAGAATTAATTCAGAATTTAAAACCATTCTGTCAACTGAGGGTCGATGCTAGGGTTGATGCTAGGGTCGATGGGTCTATCGACCCTCCCTCCATTCTGAACTTCCCGAATGCTGAGGGTCGATGGTCAGAAACACCTAGGGTCGGATGGTCTATCGACCCTCGGTGCGACCCTCGATGCACTCCGATCTGATTTCCACTTTTAAATCCATTCTTCGTGTTTGGGATCCTATGGCTTGCTTCCTACATTCATTCAACAGTCATTCCATGGTCTAGAACCATGTATAATCCATCTAAATAGTTTTCGTGCATCCTCCTCTGGTTTTCCATGAAAACTAACCATGGATGGATGGTTTGGGTTTCTCCGAGATCACATTCTCATCGATAACTAACCCAAGGTCTATAGAAACTCGTGGAATTAGTATCCATACCTGGGAAGATTAATCTTTCTCTGTAACTCTTCTCCTTTTTGCTAAGTCTTCCTCCTTGTCTCCTTTCTTCCTCTTTTCCTTCTTCTCTCTTTCTCTCAATTCAATTAGGGTTGTGAAAGGAGTAAAAGTGGCTTATGGACGTCCTTTAAATAGGCTATAAACATCCTAAAATAAGCCCCTTTGAGATTAGGAAGGAATCCAATCGAAAATCTCAAAGTTTCCTATTTTCTATTTTTGGCAGGATCCGAGGGTCGATGGGAGGGTCGATGATCCCATCGACCCTAGGGTCTTAAGCTGTCCGACCCTCCCTTCAAATCTGAGGGTCTGACATTCTGTTTTGGGAGGTCCGACCCTACTTGGCTGGGTATGCGACCCTCCCCTAAAATTAAGTGTTTTTGGGTCGATTTTATACCTGGGATCTCGATCTCCATTACGCCCTTGGTCCACTTTACTCGACCATGATGGGTAAACCTGGTACAAGGTGGTAAGACCGGGTTAGTTTGACACGGGTCTTACAACTCCCCCCCAACTTATAAAAATTTCGTCCTCGAAATTGTACGTAGCTTCTGAATCAAACAAGTGAGGGTATTGCTTTCGCATAGCATTCTCTTCTTCCCATGTAACTTTTTCCATGTCTCTACTTTTCCATGTGACCTTAACATAGTAGATATCTCTATTGCGTAGACGTTGAACCTTCCGACTGGTGATTTCTATTGGTGTTACTTCGAATGTCAAATCATCAGTCAATTCTGGCAAATCTACTGTCAACATGTGCGTCGAATCCTTGACATACTTCTTCAATAGAGAAATGTGAAATACGTCATGCACACTTGACATAGATGGTGGTAATGCCAACTGATAAGCTACCTTTCCACGCTTAGCTAGAATTTCGTATTGTCCGACATAGCTTGGACTTAATTTTCCTTTCTGTCTGAATCTCTTCAATCCTCTCATAGGCGATACTTTCAAAAATACTTTATCACCTACGGCGAACTCTAGATCTCTTGGTCGAGTATCTGCATATTGCTTCTGACGGTTCTGAGCTGTTTTCACTCTCTCCTTGATGATGTCGACCACTCAACAAGTCTCTTCAACAAATTCGGGTCCAACAATACTGCGTTCTCCAACTTCATTCCAAAACAAGGGAGTTCGACACTTCCTGCGATACAGTGCTTCATAAGGTGACATCTGTATAGTAGCCAGATAGCTGTTATTGTAAGCGAACTCGATCAATGGTAACTTTTCGTCCCATGATCCTTTAAAATCAATCACACATGCTCGTAGCATATCTTCTATAATCTGGATTGTACGCTCTGACTGTCCATCTGTCTATGGGTGGAATGCAGTACTAAACTTCAATGTCGTACCCATAGCCTTTTGCAGTCCTTCGAAAAATTTGGAAGTAAATCGTGGATCTCTATCAGACACAATGCTTTCTGGAACACCATGTAACCGAACAATATTATCCACATACAGCTTTGCTAACCTTTCTAGTGTATACTGGGGTCGTAGCGGTATGAAGCGAGCTGTCTTAGTCAGACGGTCCACAATCACCCAAACTGCGTCAACTACTCGAGGAGTCAATGGTAGTCCTGTGACGAAGTCCATAGTGATGCAGTCCCATTTCCATGCTGGTTCCGGTAATGGTTGTAACAGTCCTGCGGGTCTTTGTCGTTCCGCCATTACTTTCTGACAATTTAGGCATTGAGACACGAACTTGGCTACATCTGCTTTCATTCCCCTCCACCAATACAGTTTCTTTAGATCATGATACATTTTTGTTCTTCCAGGATGTATCGAATAGACGGTGGTATGGGCTTCCTTCATCAGTCGGTGTCTAATGTCCATATTTTCTGTTTCAGGTACACATATTCTTCCTTTGTATTTCAATACTTTTTCTTCGTCCAAGGTGAACTCAGGGTTAGTCCTACCTTTCTCAATATCTTCTTGTACCGTTCTCAGATAAGGATCTGCTTTGATAGCTGTCTTCACTTCGTCTACTATATCTGGTATAATCTTCAATGCCGCGAACATATTTGAAAACCGATGAATAAACCCTTAGTTGGCTGATCCATCCGTTGTATCTATCACATACTGCTCGTTTCCGTGATTGAATACCATTCCGGTAGTACACATTGCTGCAGTTGTGTTAGCTTCTCCTTAAGATTTTATCATTGCTTTTCTGCTCAATGCATCTGCTACTACGTTCGCTTTTCCCGGATGATACTGGATATCACAATCATAGTCTTTCAATAGTTCCAGCCATCTTCTTTGTCTCATATTCAACTCCTTCTGATTAAATAAATAAGTGAGACTTTTATGGTCCGACTTAATTTGAAATTTCTCTCCGTATAGGTAGTGTCTCCATATCTTGACAGCATGTACTACTGCCGCTAACTCCAAATCATGAGTGGGATAATTTTTCTCATGTACCTTCAACTGTCTCGAGGCATACACAATTACTTGTTCTCCTTGCATAAGCACACATCCTAGTCCCAATCCCGATGCATCAGTGTATAAGGTAAATGTCTGTCCTAGAACGGGAATGGTCAAAATTGGGGCGGATATCAATCTGGTCTTTAGTGTTTGAAAACTCTTTTCACACTTATCCGTCCATACAAATTTTTCTCCTTTCTTGGTCAAACTGGTGAGAGGTACGACAATCCGAGAATAGTCTTCTACGAATCTCCGATAATATCCAGCTAGACCCAGAAAACTTCTAATTTCTGAAACACTCTTTGGTGCTTCCCACTTCACAATATCCTAGATCTTATTGGGGTCCACTTTTATTCCTTCTGCGGATACTACATGGCCTAGAAAGGCGACTTCACTTAGACAAAACTCACACTTCGAAAATTTGGCGTATAACTTCTCTTTCCTTAAACGCTGTAGGGCTGCGTTTAGGTTATTGACATGGGTTTCCTTGTCTTTGGAATATACCAATATGTCATCAATAAATACTATAACCGACGTATCCAACATATCGTGGAAAACTCGGTTCATAAGTTCCATGAATTTTGCCGGTGCATTAGTTAATCCGAAGGACATCACTAAGTACTCATAATGTCCGTATCTTGTCCTGAAAGCTGTCTTCGGAATGTCACCTTCTTTAATCTTCAGCTCATGATAGCCTGATCGAAGATCGACCTTTGAAAATACCTTCGCTCCTTGTAACTGATCAAACAAGTCATCGATCCTGGGTAGTGGATATCGATTCTTGATTGTCAGCTTATTCAACTCTCGATAGTCGATAGATAATCGAACACTACCATCCTTCTTATTTACAAACAACACCGGTGCTCCCCATGGAGATATACTGGGTCTAATATAACCCTTATCCAACAGTTCTTGTAATTGCACTTTTAATTCCTTCAGTTCAGTAGGAGCCATTCTATACGGTGCTTTTGATACCGGTGTGGCTCCAGGTATCAGGTCTATTACAAACTCCGTGACACGGTCGGGTGGTAATCTGGGTAGTTCCTCCGGAAATACAGCTGGGTAATCCCGCACGATGTCAATATCATTCATTCGTGGCGCGTCCTTGGTTAGGTCGACCACTGATACTAGATATCCGATGGCTCCCTTTTCAAGGCACTTCTTAGCCTTTAATGCTGAGAGTATGAGCTTGCGTCTCCTCGGAAGTTTGGTTCCCGAGAAACTGAATTCTGCTCCTTCTTTGCCTTTGAACGTTAGCTTCTTCTCAGCGCATAACAGATTTTCAGAATGCCGAGCTAACCAGTCCATTCCCAAGATGACATCGAAGTCTGCCATCTCAAGTTGTATTAAAGTTGCATCCAAGGTTTTCTCGCCAATGAGAACTGGACATGGCCCATAACCTTTCCCTAATTCCACTTCTAATCCCGTCGGTGACCGTACAAGTAACTTGTAGTCTAATGTTTTGATGGGTAAATTGGTCTTCTTCCCCAAGCGACACGAATATAAATGAATGCGTAGCTCTCGAATCAAAGAGTACTCTGGCTGGTACGCCATTGATAGGTACAATACCGTGGATCCGTTTTACTTAGTCTACATGCTCAATCAATGAAATTATAATCTTAAAAGTTTAGGTCATACCGGTGACCACATCGGGCGATGCGGCTGCATCCTCCGATGTAACGGCATATACCCGTCCTTGATAACCGCTTCTTGGGTTTTTCAACATTCTCTTGCCATATGCCCTGGTTGGTTGCGGTTATAACACCGGGGCTTCGGATTTGCCTTTGGGCGTGGTTGCGCTGCGAAGTAGACTTTGGTGCGAGTAGCAAAATTTTGAGGACGAAAAGGTTTATACGTCCTATTATTGCCTCCATTGTAGGAGTTTCGGCTGGTCTCTTGATGCCTACCGTTGCGGGAGAAATAACTCTCCTTACGGCTCGATTCGATCACTCAAGCAATCCGGACAGCCTCGTTTGTAGATTTTCTTCTCTAAGCCCGAACAAAATTCCTTCTCCATCGAATCTCTGAAGCTTCTTGGGAAATACTTCTCGAAGAATGCTTCTTTATATATTGCCCATGTTAGTAAGGCGTGCTTGGTCAATAAATACGTCTTTGTAGATTTCCACCAATGGTGTGTGTCGTCTTTGAGCAAAAGGATTAGACGTCCCCCCATGCTACGGTTCCCTGCGGTCCGAACCCGGTGCCGCATTAGGTTAGGGAGCTGGGCGGTAATAGCTCCTCCGCATCCCAAAGCGTGCTGCCCTCCTAGGCGCGCAACACTAAGTAATCCAAGCCAACCCACATTACTGACTAACGGTGGATAATCATCTTTCTTAGAGGTACTAAATACAACTCCATGAATGAGAAAAATGGAGGTTGCGTTAATGATAAAGATCTCTGGGGAAACCGCTAAAAAAAGATTGAACATGTGGGAGGGATCCGAACTAATTCTGCTTTCATTTCCCCCCTATGGAGCACTGAGTTACTTACGGTCCTCTTTCATGTGGAATCGCACCGAAACCGCTACCCCCCTTCGTCTCTTGGAGGATGATTGAGCACTTCTCTCACTAAATCAGTGAGGAAGTGTGTAGTGGCGGGCCACCGCCGCCATCGCCTAAATGTCATTCTATCCGCTTCCTTTTTTTTAAGGAAGCGGAGCTGTTTTTGAAGCTCCTCTACGCTCGCATCGTCCGACTCATATTCGAAGTCGTCTCGTGCGATCTCATGTGCGGCCCTCATTTAGTCGGGCCTGGGCTGCCTGCGGTTACAGAATCGACCGCAGAAGCCGCTATCGCGACTAGAGCAATAAACGGTACAGTAGCGCCAGAGGAGTTTGTGCAGAGCCCGATTTACAACCGGCTTGAGCGCATTCGCTTCGCTCCTCGTCCTCCGGGTCCAGAAGAGTGGGGGCAGGGGCGGCGGCCTGTCCGCGCAGAGCCCCTCGGGCCACGGCGCCCGGGGCTCGCGCTTCACAAATCCAAATTTTGCGCCATAGAGCGCGAACCAACATCCGTGATATGAAAACAAAAATCAGAATAAGGAAGAAAGAGATATCGTGATGTAAGTCCATTATTCCTTGGACTGCTCGCCCGATCTCATCCACTTTGAAATTCGTGTAAAAGTTGGTAATTCTACTTTCTAATAGAGTCGTGAGTTCCGTACCTCTGGGAGATAATTCCATAATTCACAAATTGGATATTTTCAAGGGCTTTACTAATTGACTAAGAAAGCTAATCCATAAACCAATCTCTCAACATTTTATCGAGACGGAGTCAACTGAACACAAACTATACCGCCTGGCGTGAGGCAACAATGCTCGACTAGGAGAATAGGAAAGACTTGGCGCTCTTGAGCCGTGCCTTTGTTCCGGATATAGTCCATTAGCAAGAGAGTAGGGGAACCGTTCCTTCCGTTCAGTAAGGGAATACAAGCATTACGGGGAGTTTTATAGAATATGAATTTGACTCTTCCCAACTCAAGTCAAGCGAAGCGTAGTGAGGAAGGAGGGGAAGAAAACAAGCGAGAAAGGCTAAGTGAAGTACTTCTCGGGACTTCTCTTTTCTTCATTCAAATTCTTCTCTTCTCTTCTTGCTTATCACCGACTTTCCGAGCGTAGTCTATAGTAGGGAGGGCCATTCTCGCAGGAAGTAGCATACTCATGTTGCCTGCTTTCGTTCCTTTCGTCTCGAAGGCCGGTTCAGTAATAGTTCAAATCCTTCTAACTGGCTAGTGCATTAAGGATCGAAGACCTCCGGGCCAGCAGTGAACCCCCCCTCCCCCCCCCTCCTTCTTTTTTATCCTCCTTTTCCCTCTTTTTTCCCTCCCCCCTCTTTTTTTTTTTTTTCTTCCCCCCCCCCCCCCCCCCACCCCCCCCACCTACCCTGACCCGCTCCTTAATATCCACCACCCCCCCTCCCCACAATATATTTATTTCCAACAAAAAACAAAAAAAATATTTTTCCTTTTTCTTTTTTATTATTAAAAAAAAGGAAGTTACTTTCCATTTTGTTTATCCAGTGTGCTGTTACTTTCCATTTTGTCTATCCAGTGTGCTGGCCACAGTGGATCAGACGGCTTGCCATTGAATTCTCTCGGTTTCATTTTCAAAAATCTCTCCACTAGCCGGGAGTGATCCAGTTGATTTTGGTATGCCCCAAACATAAGGGGTGGATACTGATACTTCCCTTGGGCTGCTTCTGGGAGTTGCACTGGAATTGGTGGAGCCGGTTGTTGAGGTGTCCTTGAACCCGGGTGATTACCCACTGGTGCAGCACTAGCTTGCCCAGTGTGCATGGTAGCAGCCTGAGTGGCTTGAAACATAACTCCCATTGCAACCTGCATTTGAGCTTGTGCGTGTTGCATTTGCTGTAGCTGTTGTGCCAGATTCATAACCACAGTTGCTAGCTCCGGTGGTGGAGGTGGCAAATTTGTAGGGCCTGCTGGTTCTGGATTACCCTGTGCATGGTTATTCTCTTGACTAGTCTCCTCCACTGGTGGTGGTGGTGTGACTGTATTTCGGGTCTGTCGGGTAACTCTACAGCCAGACATAATTCCTTTCGGTGATTGTCGGTGCCTGAAAATTCATCAAGGTAGGTTAGAATTCATTTATATCTCATGTAGGCACACTAACCGATATGAAATTTCAATTTCTAACTCATTTTATAAAAAAATACTGTCTTTTCTATGCAGGGTCGATGGTGAGGGTCGCTGGTATGTCCGACCCTGGGTATTCGACCCTGGGAATAACCTGTTCTTCCCGAGAGCTGAGGGTCGATGCGAGGGTCGATGGGTGTCCGACCCTCAGTCCGACCCTCGATTTTTTGTCAGATTCCCGAGAGCCGAGGGTCGATGGGAGGGTCGATCCGAGGGTCGATGGTACCCGATCGGTGTCCGACCCTCGGAACAAAAATCAAATTTTTAAGATCCGATTCTGGGTTGTTTCTCACTATTCTTCCTCCGTTTCGACTCGCCTCCACTCTCTGAGTTTCTACAGTGCTACTCCACTGTTCTTCGATCATTCTTAGTCCGAGTTTCGACATCCACATCACCTCTACAGGTATACTTTCCCAACTTCACCTGTTTTTAGGTTTTTATTTCTAGGTTTTTGCTCATTTAACTTGTATTCTTCAAATTAAACTTTTGCCAACCGTAAAAATTTGATTTTTATTGGGGGCTTTTGTTATTGGTGTCTTGAGGAACGAAAGCCCTCAAAAATTTTTGAGTTTCATCGGTTGGTTATCGAGGAATTTAGATTTTTCTCTTTTTGCCCTAATTTATCGAAATTTTTTATTTTTCTTAAATTTATTCAAATTGAACTTCGTCAGTTAAAATTTCCTACTGTATGTGGGTCGTTGGATATGTTTTAACCTACGTAGGTTCTCATGCCCACTTATATGGTGAGAAATGGGGCTCTATTTTAAATTTTTGGATTTTTATCCTATTAACTCCTTGTTTCCTTTCTCTTTCTTATTTAGCAGATACTATGGCCCGTACCAAAGTACCTAGAGTGCGCGATCCACTTCGCTTCCGTTCGAATGAAGCCGAGGCACAGTATGCGGACTATGCCCGTAAGAAGGTTGAAGGGGGTCGCATGGTGAACTTGGCTGAGCTAGCTTTGTTCAATGTAGAGGGAGCATTCGGTGATATGGGGTGGCTCCCTGTCATCACATACGACGCATGCACATGTCCAGACTTGGTGCGCCAGTTCTATTGTAATCTCCAGGTGGTGGGGAATTACAATGATGTCGAGCGTGGTCAGGAGTTGCGCATCACTAGTTACGTCAAAGGGGTGCACATCTCATTTGATTATTGGCAGCTGGCCGACCTATTGGGCATTCCATATGATGGTCCTATGGTGTACTATGCGCCGGGAGAGCAACAGTTTGTTGAGATGGAGATGAGAGCAGAGATCGACAACCAGTTGCTCTGTCCTGATCGATGGCAGATGAGAGTGTGTTACTTGCGTCCAGCTCCACGGGTTTTCTGCAAGATTAACCAGCATAATCTGATCCCGCAGAGTGGGCACTACGAGAGGGTGTCTCAGCTAACCCAGTTCTTGATCTACATCATCTACACTCGTCAGCCAGTCTGCCTTCCTTACATCATCATGCGGACGATGATTAGCGCCACATTGTCCGGTCAAAGGGGTAATCTACCCTATGGACGCATGATTACAGTGTTACTGACCCGTCTGGGGGTGGATCTGGTAGATGAGAAGAACCAGGAAAAGACTTTCTCGTCGCCTCTAGATTGGGAGGCTATCTGCAAGATGGGGCTGTAAGATGCAGATGTTAGCGATGAGGAGAGGAACGCGATGGTGCGCCCTCACACTCGGGTCGAGATGGATGATGCTGAGGATGCTACTATGGCTCGTGGGGATCCGGTCGACGATGACGATCGCATGTATATGGATGTCGATGCGATACCACCGCCATCACCCACGCATGCGGCTGGAGTTGGTACATCTTCTGCGGCGGCTCCTGCACCTGAGGCTGGTCCTTCTCACTCGGCTGATCCTTCACTTCCACCTTCAGCCATGATGGAGATGCTGCAGGAGATCAGGGATGCTCAGCGCAGATCTGATCTGAGGATGGATGAGCTGTTGGCTGCTCAGCACGCATCAGACTCGTGGATGGGAGAGCTCCTAGAGGTGCAGCGTGCGACTGATCAGCGTGGCCTGGTTGACTAGTTTCTATGCTGAGGACTATGACAGAGACCGTGAGGCACCGCCTCCTCCTTCGCCTCCAGCTTCCTGATTGTACTTTACTTTTCTTGTACTACAGAGTAACTGTCCGGGTTGTGGACTGTACTCTGCTTTAGTGATGTATATATGTTTTGTTTCTTTTACTCATTGTATGTAACTTGTTTTCCCTTTAATAGATGCATTATTCTCTTTTTAATTTGGTTTCAATCATCACTTGGGCTTACAGTGTGTTTGTATTAAAGCTTTTAATTTATCCTATCTCAGTTCACAATGGTCTTGAATGTGTGTCAGTTCGGCGGGCAAGGCCTGAGACGCTCTGATACCAAGTTGTCACACCCTAATTTTGGTCTAACCAGAATGGTGTGATGAACCGCTAACAAACCAATGGTTTAACCAGGATCTCAAATAGGCTATCCCCGCGTTATCAAAACTTACACGCATCCACAATCATAATCAGAGTAATACACAATAGCGGAAAATTTATAAATAAATGAACTGAGAACTACGATGATATTAATAATTTAATAGAAAATTATTCTGTATTAACCGGGACATAAGTAACTATCAATACAAGTCTTTAATAAATCCAAATAAAGAAACCTATAAAAATATCTAATCAAATACACACGAGTTGCACTCGCAAGAGGAGTCGTGTGTATCATCTTCAGCTCCAGCGTCCATTGCTGCTATATTCCCATACGCAGAAGCGTTCATATAATCTTCGACTGTGTAACCTGCATCATCAACTAAAAATATTCGACGTCGAGGGGTGAGCAGACAACACGGCTCAATGAGTAGCCAAAACAATGCAACAATACATATGCATGCAAAAAGTCAATTTATATCTTTGGTCTGGTTTATAGTTTGCAATGTGCAATAGAAAGGTTGGGTGGTCAAAGGTTAACGTTTATTGACACCGCCTCAATACACAGGGTGTGGAAGCCCGCCCGAAGGTTAAGGTTTATCATCGTCCCCATCCACCCTCCCATAACATTATACAACAAAGGTTAACGTTTATTGCTATATAATGCTATACCAACACGTAAGCCCCTGTTAGCGAGGGCTTACAAACTGGGGTCGCTACTAATCAATCCTAATGCCAAACTGTGTATCCAAGGCCTCACCCCAGCATCCCTCAGAATGCCCATAGAGATAGAGCTAAGGCCCCCCGGTAGAGTCAGAGACTACAAGGACCGATACCACCTCCCCTGATACTCTACGACATAAAAGTTCTGCTAAGGTAATGGCGATACGACGATGTCAATGCACAAGACTTGAGTTAGAGATAGAGCTAAAGTGCTGAGACCCGCCAAAGGTTAACGTTTATTGACGTTCTCATCACACCTCCCCTGATACTCGCTCGCATCAAGCACATCAACCACACACATACCAGCACATACCTATTCCTATCATCATCATCATCATCATGTTATAAACAATAAATAAATATGCATGAACAAGTAATAGAAATATTGGATGGCATGCTGTATGCACATTACAAACATATTCGCATAGAATCAAACATGGCATAGGACTCAAGAAAAGAAAACAATTTATTATTAACCAATTTAGTGTGGAGTTATGGTTCCTTACCTTAGCTTGCTAAAAGATACTTTTCCAAGCTTTAGAATCACCGTTATAACGTTATTATATTGCTAGCAAACCTAACAAAGTTGATAGAATTTAATTAGAATTAATTCGGAATTTAAAACCATTCTGTCAACTAAGGGTCGATGCTAGGGTCGATGCTAGGGTCGATGGGTCTATCGACCCTCTCTCCATTCTGAACTTCCCGAATACTGAGGGTCGATGGTCAGAAACACCTAGGGTCGGATGGTCTATCGACCCTCGGTGCGACCCTCGATGCACTCCGGTCCAATTTCCACTTTTAAATCCATTTTTTGTGTTTGGGATCCTATGGCTTGCTTCCTACATTCATTCAACAGTCATTCCATGGTCTAGAACCATGTATAATCCATCTAAATAGTTTTCGTGCATCCTCCTATGGTTTTCCATGAAAACCTAACCATGGATGGATGGTTTGGGTTTCTCCGAGATCACTCTCTCTCCAATAACTATCCTAAGGTCTGTAGAAACTCATGGAATTAGTATCCATACCTGAGAAGATTAATCTTTCTCTGTAGCTCTTCTCCTTTTTGCTAGGTTCTCTTCCTTGCCTCTCTTCTTCCTCTTTTCCTTCTCCTCTCTTCCTCTCAATTCAATTAGGGTTGTGAAAGGAGTGAAAGTGGCTTAGGGACGTCCTTTAAATAGGCTATAAACATCCTAAAATAAGCCCCTTTGAGATAGGAAGGAATCCAATCGAAAATATCAAAGTTTCCTATTTTCTATTTTCGGCAGGATCCGAGGGTCGATGGGAGGGTCGATGATCCCGTCGACCCTAGGGTCTTAAGCTGTCCGACCCTCCCTTCAAATCTGAGGGTCTGACATTCTGTTTTGGGAGGTCCGACCCTACTTGGCTGGGTATGCGACCCTCCCCTAAAATTAAGGGTTTTTGGGTCGATTTTATACCTGGGATCTCGTTCTCCATTACGCCCTTGGTCCACATGACTCGACCATGATGGGTAAACCTGGTTCAAGGTTGTAAGACCGGGTTAGTTTGACACGGGTCTTACACTCACTCTCTTTCTTTCTACTTCTCTCTCTACTTTGCTGTTTCTCTCTCTCTAATTCTCTCTCTCGTACTCTTTCTCTTTTTATCCCTCTCGAACTCTTTCTACCTCTCTCTATATCTCTTTCTCTCTCTACTTCTCTCTTTCTCTTTGTCTCTCTCATCTCTCTCTCTCTTTTTCTACTTCTCTATCTCTTTTTCTCTTTTCACTTTTTCTCTCTATCTCTCTGTTTTTCTCTCTCCCTCTCTTTTACTGCTCTATCTCTCTCTCTCTCTCTTTCCCTCTCTCTCTATCTCTCTCTCTCTCTCTCTTTTCTAGTTATCTCTCTCTCTTTTTACTTTTCTCTCTCCCTCTCTCTCCTCCCATTCTCTCTATTACTCTCTCGCTCTCTATCTCTCTCTTTTCTTTTCTTTTCTCTCTCTCTTTCTCTTTCTACTTCTCTCTCCGTCCCTCCCTCCCTCTCTCTCTCTCTCTCGCTCTCTCTTTCTGCTTCTCTCTTTTTCTCTTTTTAGTTTTCTATCGCTTTCTCTCTCTCTTTCTCTCTCTACATGGTCTTTTTACTCCCTCTCTCTTTCACTCTCTCTTTGTGTCTCTCTCTTTCTCTCTCTCTCACTTCCTACTTCTCTCTCTGTTTCTCTCTCTCCCTCTCTTTTTATTGCTCTATATCTCTCTCTCTTCTACTTATCTCTCTCTTTTTACTTTTCTCTCTCCCACTCTATCCTCCCATTCTCTCTATCAATCTCTCGCTCTCTATCTTTCTCTTTTCTTTTTTTCTCTCCCTCTTTCTCTTTCTACTTCTCTCTCCCTTTTTCTACTTCCCTCTCTCATTCTTTCTCTCCCTCCCACTCTCTCACCCACTCTCTCTCTCTCTCACACTCTATCTCTCTTTCTACTTCTCTCTCTTTCTCTCTTTCGACTTTTCTATCGCTATCTCTCTCTCTTTCTCTCTCTACATGGTCTTTCCACTCTTACTCTCTTTCACTCTCTCTATTTGTCTCTCGCATTCTCTCTCTCTCTCTTCCTATTCTCTCTCCCACTCTCTTTCTACTTCGCTATCTCATTTTACTTCTCTCTCTCTCTCTCTCTCTCTCTCTCTCTTTCTCTCTCTTTCTCTCTTTTACTTCTCTTTGTCTCTTTCTCTCTTTCTCTCCCTACTTATCTCTCTTTTTGTACTTCACTCTCTCTCTACTGCTCTCTCTCTCTCACCACTCTCTCCCACTTTTTATTCTCTCTCTATCTTTCTCTTTCTCTCTTTACTTCTCTCTCTCTCTCTCTTTTTACTTCTTTCTATCTGTCTTTCCATATCTCTCTCGCTCTCTCTCTCTCCACGCTCTCTCATTCTCTCTCTACTTTTCCCCCTCTCTACTTCACTCTTTTCCCTTTCCCTCTCTTTTTACAACTCTATCTCGCTCTTTCTTCTCTCTCTCTGTCTCTCTCTACTTCTCTCTCTCCCTCTTTCCACTTCCCTCTCTCTCTCCCACTCATTCTTTCTACTTCCCTTTCTCTTTCTACTTCTCTCTCTCTTTCTTTCTCTCTCTCTTTCTCCCTTTATCTCTTTCTTTCTCTCTTTTTCTCCCTCTCTCTCTTTCTAATTTTCACTCACTCTCTCTCTGCAACTTTCCACTAACTCTCTCTCTTTCTACTTCCCTCTCTCTCTCTCTTTTCTCTCTCAACTTCTTTCTCTCCCTCTCTATCCACTTCTTTCTCTCTCCCAGCCTCTCTCTCTCTCTTTCTACTTTTCACCCTCTCTCCCACTCATTTCCTTTTATTTTCCACTCTCTCTCCCTTTCTACTTTCTCTCCTACTCTCTTTCTCTCTCTATCTCCTTCTCTCTCTTTCTTTTTATTTCACTCTCTCTCTCTCTCTCCATTTATCGCCCTTTCAACTTCTCTCTTTCCCTCTCCCATTCGCTGTCTCTCTCTCTCTCTTTCAACTTATCTCTCTCTCTACATCTCTCTCTCTCACGTGCACTCTCTTTCTGTTTCTATTTTTTAATTTCTCTTTCTACTTCGCTCTCTCACTCTTCGCTCTCTCTACCTTTTTCATCTTCCCTCTCTCTCTCTTTCTCTCTCTCTCTCTCTCACTTTCTACTTCTCTTTCTCTCTCTCTTTCTACTCCCTCTCTCTTTCTACTTCTTCGTTTCCTTCTACTTCACTCCCCCTCTCTTTCTTTCTCTCCCTTTCACTTGTTCTCTCTCCTCGCAATATCTCTCTACTATTCTCTCTCTACTTCTCTCTCTCTCTCTCTCTCTCTTCTCTCTTTTTCACTATTTATCTCCGTCTCTCTCTCTTAGTCTTTCTTTCCACATCTCTCTCACGCTCTCTCTCCCTCTCTCTCTCCACGCTCTCCCATTCTCTCTCTTTACTACTCCCCCCTTTACTCTCTTTCTTTCTCGCTCATTCTCTCTCTCTCTCACTCTCTCTCTTTCAACTTCCCTCCCTTTCCCTCCCTTTCTTTCTACTTTCCTCTCCCTTTTTACTTCTCTCTCTTTCCATTTCTCTCTCTCTCTATCTTTCTCCCCCTCTCTCTTTCTTTCTTTCTCTCACTCTCTTTTTCTCCCTTTCTCCCTCTCTCTCTTTCTACTCTCTGTCTCTCTCACTTCTACTTCTCTCACTCTTTCTACACTCTCCCACCCTTTTTCTACCTCGTCTCTCTCTCTTTCTACTTCTCTCTCTCACTTTCTCTTTTGGCTTCTCTCAACATCTCTCTTTTTACTTCTCTCTTTCCCTCTCTCTCTCTCTTTTCAACTTCCCTTCTCTCTCCCACTCTCACTCTCCCTTTCCTAGTTCGTTCTCTCCCTTTCTACATCTCTATCCCTTTCAAATTTTCTCTCTCCCTTTCTACTGTCCCTCTCTCTCTCTTTTTCTATTTCTCTCCCTCTTTCTACTTTTATATCTATCTCTCTTTTTCTAGTTCTCTATCTCTCTCTTCTTTCTCTCCATTCTCTCTCTCTTCCTACTCTCTCTCTCTCTCTCTCTCTCTTCCTACTTCTCTCTCTCTTTTATGTCTCTCTCTCACATCTCCCTCTCCCTCTTTCTCTCACCTTCTAATTCTCTCTCCCTCTTTCTTTCTCTTTACTTTTCTCTCTCTTTTAACTTCTCTATCTCTCTCTCTACTTCTCCCTCTCTCTCTTTCTACTTCTCCCTTTCTCTCTACTTCCCCCTATCACTTTCTCCTTTTACTTCCCTCTCTCGCTTCTTCTCCCTGCCTCTCCTATCTCTCTTTATCTCTGTTACTCCACTCCTACCTCTATTTTAGAGAGCTCTCTCTTTCTCTCTCTCCTAATCTATTTCTACTTCTCTCCCTTTGTAATTCTCCCTCCCTCCCTCTCTCTCTGTTTCTCTCTCTCTCTCTTTCTACTTCTCCCTCTCTTTCTACTTCTCCCTCTCTTACTCTCTCTCTCTCTCTCTTTCGCTCTCTCTCCATCCCCCTCTCTCCTCAGTCTCTCTTCTCTCTCTTGTCTCTTTCTCTCCTTCTGGGCTCTTTTTTTTCATTTCTCTCTACTACTCCCTCTCTCTCTTCTCGCTCTCACTCTCTATTTTAGAGAGCTCCCATTTTCTCTCTCTTTGTACTTTAGTGAGCTCTCACTTTCTCTCTCACTTTTTCTACATCTCTTTCTCACTCTCTCTCTCTTTTTCAACTTCTCCCTCTCTTTTTCTCTCTTTCTCCCTTTGTCTCTCTCTCCCCCTCTCTTCTTTCTCTCTCCCTCTCTCTCTTTCTACATGTCTCTCTCTACTTCTCTGTTTCTCCCTCTCTCTAACTCTCCCTCTCAAACTCTTTCTCTTTCTATCTCTCTCTACCTCTGTCTCTCTCTCTTTTTCCCTTTCTCTGTCTCTCCCTTTATCGCTCTCTATCTCTTTCTACTTCTCTCTCTCCCTTTTTCTCTTTCCACTTTTTCTCTATATCTCTTAATTTCTCTCTATAACTCTCTTTCTACTTCTCCCTCTCTTTCTCTCTCTCTCACTCTCTCTCTCTCTCGCTCCCTCTCTCTCCAGCCTCCTCTCACCTTACTCTCTCTTCTCGCTCTCTCTTGTCTCTCTCTCCCTCTCTTTCTCTACTTCTCTCTCTCTCTCTCTTTTCATTTCTCTTTACTCCTCCGTCTCTCTCTTCTCTCTCTCACTCTCTACTTTAGAGAGCTCTCTTTTTCTATCTCTTGCTACTTTAGTGAGCTTTCACTTTTTCCCTCTCACTTTTTCTACATCTCCCTCTCACTCTCTCCCTTTTTATACTTCTCCCTCTCTTTTTCTCCTTTTCTCCCTCTGTCTCTCTCTCCCTCTCTCCCTCTCTTCTTTCTCTCTCTCTTTCTTTCTACTTCTCTCTCTCTACTTCTCTGTGTCTCTCTCTAATTCTCTCTCTCATACTCTTTCTCTTTTTGTCTCTCTCTCTCCCTTTCTCTCTCTCTTTCAACTTCGCTTTCTCTCTCTCTCACTCCCACTCTCCCTTTCCCAGTTCATTCTCTCTCGTTCTACTTCTCTTACCCTTTCAAAATCTCTCTCTCCCTTTCTACTCTCTCTCTCTCTTTTTCTATTTCTCTCTCTCTTTCTACTTCTATATCTATCTCTCTTTTTCTACTTCTCTATCTCTTTCTTCTTTCCCTCCCATTTTCTCTCTCTTCCTACTTCTCTCTCACCCTCTTTATACTTCTCTCTCTTCTATGTCTCTCTCTCACTTCTCTCTCTCCCTCTTTCTCATACCTTCTTCTTCTCTCTCTCTTTCTTTCTCATTACTTCTCTCTCTCTTTTAACTTCTCTATCTCTCTCTGTACTTCTCCCTCTCTCTCTTTCTACTTCCCTCTCTCTCCCTCTACGTCTCCCTATCACTCTCATTCTACTCTCTGTCTCTCTCACTTTCTACTTCTCTCACTCTTTCTACTCTCTCCCACCCTTTTTCTACCTCTCCCTCTCTCTTTCTACTTCTCTCTCTCACATTATGTTTCTACTTCTCTCTACATCTCTCTTTCTACTTCTCTCTCTCCCACTCTCTCTCTCTCTCTCTCTCTCTTTTTCAACTTCCCTTTCTCTCTCTCCCACTCTCACTCTCCCTTTTCCAGTTCGTTCTCTCCCTTTCTACATATCTTTCCCTTTCAAATTCTCTCTCTCCCTTTCTACTCTCCCACTCTGTCCCTTTTTTTATTTCTCTCTGTCTTCCTACTCTCTCCCTCTCTCTTCCTACTTCTCTCTCTCTCTCGTCTATGTCTCTCTCACACATCTCCCTCTCTCCCTCTTTCTCTCACCTTCTACTTCTCTCACCCTCTTTTTTTCTCTTTACTTCTCTCTCTCTTTCAACTTCTCTATATCTCTCTCCACTTCTCCCTCTCTCTCTTTCTACTTCTCTCTCTCTACTTCTCCCTGTCACCCTCTCTTTTTTCTTCCCTCTCTCTCTTCTTCTCCCTGCCTCTCCTATCTCTCTTTATCTCCCTTACTCCACTTCTCTCTCTGCTTTAGAGAGCTCTCTCTTTCTCTCTCTCCCAATCTCTTTCTACTTCTCTCCCTCTATAATTCTCCCTCCCCCCCTCTCTCTCTCTCTCTCTGTTTCTCTCTCTCTCTGTTTCAACTTCTCCCTCTCTTTCTCTCTCTCTCGCTCTCTCTCTCCATCCCTTTCTCTCCTCACTCACTATTCTCTCTCTCTCTTGTCTCTCTATCTCATTCTCTTCTTCTCCCTCACTTTTTTTCATTTCACTCTGTACTACTCCCTCTCTCTCTTCTCACTCTCACACTCTACTTTAGAGAGCTCTCCGTTTCTCTCTCTTTGTACTTTTGTGAGCTCTCACTTTCTCTCTCCCACTTTTTCTACATCTCTCTCTTTTTCAACTTCTCACTCTCTTTTTCTATCTTTGTCCCTCTGTCTCCCTCTCCCCCTCTCTTCTTTCTCTCTCCCTCTCTCTTTCTACATGTCTCTCTCTACTTCTCTGTTTCTCTCTCTCTCTAACTCTCTCTCTCATACTCTTTCTCTTTCTATCTCTCCCTACCTCTTTCTCTCTATCCCTCTCTCTCTCTCTCACTCTTTCTTTCTTTCCCTGTCCCTTTCCTTATTGCTCTCTCTCTCTTTCTACTTCTCTCTCCCCCTTTTTCTCTTTCCACTTTTTCTCTATATCTCTCTCTTTCTCTCTATCTCTCTCTTTCTACTTCTCCCTCTCTTTCTCTCTCTTACTCTCGCACTCTCTCTCTCCATCCCCCTCTCTCCTCAATCTCTCTTCTCTCTCTCTTGTCTCTCTCTCCCCCTATTTCTCTACTTCTCTCTCTCTCTCTCTTTCTTTTCATTTCTCTCATTATTCCTCCGTCTCTCTCTTCTTTCTCCCACTCTATACTTTAGAGAGCTCTCTTTTTCTCTCTCTTACTACTTTAGTGAGCTCTCACTTTTTCTCTCTCACCTTTTCTACATCCCTCTCTCACTCTCTCTCTTTTTCTACTTCTCCCTCTCTTTTTCTCTCTTTCTCCCTCTGTCTCTCTCTCCCCCTCTCTTCTTTCTCTCTCTCTCTCTCTCTCATTATTTCTACTTCTCTCTCACTACTTCTCTATTTCTCTCTCTCATACTCTTTCTCTTTCTATCTCACTCTACCTCTCTCTCTCTCTCTCTCTCTCTCTCTTTCTCCCTCTAGTTCTCTCTTTCTCTTGTCTCTCTCTATCTCTCTCTCTTTCTACTTCTCTCTCTTTTTCTCTTTTCACATTTTCTCTCTATCTCTCTGTTTCCCTCTCTCTCTCACCCTTTTTACTACTCTCTCTCTCTCTCTCTCTCTCTCTCTCTCTCTTTCTCTCTCTCTCTCTTTTCTCTATCTACTTCTCTCTTTCTCTTTGTCTCTCTCTATCTCTCTTACTTTCTACTTCTCTCTCTTTTCCACTTTCACTTTTTCTCTCTAACTCTCTGTTTCTCTCTCCCACTTTTTTTACTACTCTCTCTCTTTCTCTTCTACTTGTCTCTCTTTTTCTACTTTTCTCTCTCCCTCTCTCACCCCCCATTCTCTCTATCACTCTCTCGCTCTCTATCTTTCTCTTTTCTATTTTTTCTCTCTTTCCCTTTCTACTTCTCTCTCCCTTTTTCTACTTCCCTCTCTCATTGTTTCTCTCCCTCATTCCCTCAATCTCTCTCCCTCTCCCGCTCTCTCTCGCTCTCTCTCTCTTTCTACTTATCTCTCTTTCTCTCTTTCAACTTTTTTATCGCATTCTCTCTCTATTTCTCTCTCTACATGGTCTTTCTACTCTCACTCTCTTTCACTCTCACTCTTTGTCTCTCTCTTTCTCTCTCTCTCTCTCTTCCTACTTCTCTCTCTCCCACTCTCTTTCTACTACGCTGTCTCATTTTACTTCAAACTCTCTCTCTCCTTCTTTCTCTCTTTTTCTCTCTTCTACTTTTCTTTCTCTCTTTCTCTCTCTACTTCTCTCCCTCTTTTTTTTTACTTCACCCTCCCTCTCTACTGCTCTCTCTCTCTCTCACCTCTCTCTCTTTGTTTTTATTCTCTCTTTATCTCTCTCTTTCTCTCTCTACTTCTCTCTCTCTCTTTTTACTTCTTTCTGTCTCTCTTTCCATATCTCTCTCGCTCTCTCTCTGTCCCTCTCTCTCTCCACCCTCTCTCATTCCCTCTCTACTTTTTGCCCTCTCTACTTCTCTCTTTTCTCTCTCTCTCTCTCTTTCTTTCTCCCTCTTTCTACTACTCTATCTCGCTCTTTTTCTCTCTGTCTCTCTCTACTTCTCTCCCTCCCTCCCTCTTTCCACTTCCCTCTCTCTTTCCCACTCATTCTTTCTATTTCCCTTTCTCTTTCTACTTCTCTCTCTCTTTCTCTCCCTCCCTCTTTCTCCCTCTCTCTCTTTCCAGTTTTCTCTTTGTCTCTCTCTCTGTGTGTAACTTTCCACTTCTCTCTCTATTTCTACTTCCCTCTCTCTCTCTTTTCTCACTCTACTTCTCTCTCTCCCTCTCTATCCAATTCTTTCTCTCTCCCTGCCTCTCTCTCTCTTTTTCTCCCTATCTCATACTCTCTCTTTCTTTTTATTTTTCTCTCTCTCTCCCTTTCTCGCCCTTTCAACTTCTCTCTCTCCCTCCCTCTCTCTCTCATTCTATCTCTCTCTTTCTACTTCTCTCTCTCTCTACTTCTCTCTCTCTCACGTGCACTCTCTCCCTCTTTTTTATTTTTTCATTTTCTCTTTCTACTTCGCTCTCTCACTCTTCGCTCTCTCTACCCTTTTCATCTTCTCTCTCTCTCTCTCTTTCTCTCTCTCTCTCACTTTCTACTTCTCTCTCTCTTTCTACTCCATCTCTCTTTCTACTTCTTCGTTTCCTTTTACTTCACTCCCCCTCTCTATGTTTCTTTCCCTTTCTCTTGTTCTCCCTCCATGTTATCTCCCTCTACTACTCTCTCTCCTTCTACTTCTCCCTCTTGCTCACCTCTCTCCCTCTGTCTTTCTATTCTCTCTCTCTTTTTCTCTATTTCTCTCCCTCTCTCTTTCTCTGTCTACTACTCTTAGTCTCTCTTTCCACACCTCTCTCACGCCCTCTCTCCCTCTCTCTCTCCACACTTTCCCATTCTCCCTCTTTACTTCTCCCCCCTTTACTCTCTTTTTTCCTCGCTCAATCTCTCTCTTTCTCTCTCTCTCTCTCTCTCTCTCTCTCTCTCTCTCTTTCTAATACTCCATCTCGCCCTTTCTCTCTCTGTCTTTCTCAAATTCTCTCTCTCTCTCTCACTCTATCTCTTTAAACTTCCCTCTCTCTCTCTCCCTCTCTTTATTTCTACTTTCCTCTCCCTTTCTCTCTCTCTCTCTCTCTCACTCTCACTCTCCCTTTCCCAGTTTTAATCTCTCTCCCTTTCTACTTCTCTCTCCCTTTCAAATTCTCTCTCCCCCTTTCTACTCTCTCTCTCTCTCTCTTTTTATTTCTCTCTCTCTTTCTACTTCTATATCTATCTCTCTTTTTCTACTTCTCTATCTCTCTCTTCTTTCTCTCCCATTCTCTCTCTCTTCCTACTCTCTCTCTCTTTCTACTTCTCTCTCTCTCTCTCTCTTCTATGTCTCTCTTTCACTTCTCTCTCTCTCCCTCTTTCTCTCACCTTCTACTTCTCTCTCTCTCTCTTTCTTTCTCTTTACTTCTCTCTCTTTCAACTTCTCCCTCTCTCTCTTTCTACTTCTCCCTCTCTCTCTTTCTACTTCTCTCTCTCTACTTCTCCCAAACACTTTCCCTTTTTACTTCTAATTCTCTCTTCTTCTCCGTGCCTCTCCTATCTCTCTGATACCACTTCTCTCTCTACTTCAGAGAGCTCTCTCTGTCTCTCTGTCTGTATCTCTTTTTAATTATCTCCCTCACTAATTCTCCCCCCTCCCTTCTTTCTCTCTCTTTCTACTTCTCCCTCTCTTTCTCTCCCTCTCTTGCTCTCTCTCTCCATCCCCCTCTCTCTTCACTCTCCCTTGTCTCTCTCTCTCTCTCCCTTTCTCTTCTTTTCTCTCTCTTTTTTTCTTTTATCTCTTTACTACTCCCTCTCTCTCTTCTCTCTCTAACTTACTACTTTAGAGATATCTATTTTTCTCTCTCTTTGTACTTTGGTGAGCTCTCACTTTCTCTCTCACTTTTTCAACATCTCTCTCTCACTCTCTCTCTTTTTCAACTTCTCCCTCTCTTTTTCTCTATTTCTCTCCCTCTGTCTCACTCTCCCCCTCTCTTCTTTCTCTCTCCCTCTCTCTCTCTCTTTCTACTTCTCTCTCTTTACTTCTCTATTTATCTCTCTCTAACTCTCTCTCTCATACTCTTTATCTTTCTAACTCTCTCTACCTCTCTCTCTCTCTCTCCCTCATTCTCTCTTTCCCTTTGTCTCACTCTTTATCACTCTCTCTCTTTCTACCTCTCTCTCTCCCTTTTGCTCTCTCCACTTTTTCTCTCTATCTCTCTCTTTCTCTCTCTTTCTCTCTCTCTCTCTCCATCCCCCTCTCTCCTCGCTCTCTCTTCTCACTCTCTCTTGTCTCTCTCTCACTTTCTCTACCTCTCTCTCTCTCACGTGGACTCTCTTTCTATTTTTTTAATTTCTCTTTCTACTTCGCTCTCTCACTCTTCGCTCTCTCTACCTTTTTCATCATCTCTCTCTCTTTCTCTCTCTCTCTTTATCTCTCTCTTTCTCCCACTTTCTACTTCTCTCTCTCTCTTTCTACTCCCTCTCTATTTCTACTTCTTCGTTTCCTTCTACTTCACTCCCCCTCTCTTTCTTTCTCTCCCTTTCCCTTGTTCTCTCTCCTCGCTATCTCTCTATTACTCTCTCTCCTTCAACTTCTCCATCTTGCTCACCTCTCTCTCTCTCTCCCTTTCTCTATTTATCTCCCTCTCTCTCTCTCTCTGTCTACTACTATTAGTCTCTCTTTCCACATCTCTCTCACGCTCTCTCTCCCTCTCTCTCTCCACGCTCTCCCATTCTCTCTCTTTACTTCTCCCCCTTTACTCTCTTTCTTTCTTGCTCATTCTCTCTCTTTCCCTCACTCTCTCTTTCTACTACACCATCCCATGCTTTCTCTCTCTGTCTTTCTCAACTTCTCTCTCTCTCTCACTCTTTCTTTCAAGTTCCCTCTCTCTCTCCCTCTCTTTCTTTCTACTTCCCTCTCCCTTTTTACTTCTCTCTCTCTCTCTCACTCTCTCTCTTTCTTTCTCCCACTCTCTTTTTCTCCCTTTCTCCCTTTCTCTCTCTCTTTCTACTCTCTGTCTCTCTCACTTTCTACTTCTCTCTCTCTTTCTACTCTCTCCCTCTCTTTTTCTACCTCTCTCTCTCTCCCTTTCTACTTCTCTCACTAACTTTCTCTTTCTACTTCTCTCTACATCTCTCTTTAACTTCTCTCTCTCCCTCTGTCTCTCTCTCTATCAACTTCCCTTTCTCTCTCTCTCACTCTCACTCTCCCTTTCCCAGTTCATTCTCTCCATTTCTACTTTTCTCTCCCTTTTAAATTCTCTCTCTCCATTTCTACTCTCTCTCTCTCTCCCTTTTCTATTCTCTCTCTTTCTACTTATATATCTTTCTCTTTTTCTACTTCTCTATCTCTCTCTTCCTTCTCTCCCATTCTCTCTCTCTTCCTACTTCTCTCTCTCTATCTCTCTCTCTTTCTTTCTACTTCTCTCTTTCTGTCTCTCTTCTATGTCTCTCTCTCACTTCTCTCTCTCTCCCTCTATCTCTCACCGTCTACATCTCTTTCTCTCTCTTTCTTTTTCTTTACTTCTCTCTCTTTTAACTTCTCTATCTCTCTCTACTTCTCCCTCTCTCTCTCCTTCTCTCTCTCTCGCTACTTCTCCCTATTACTCTATCTTTTTACTTCCCTCTCTCTCTTCTTCTCCCTGCCTCTCCTACCTATCTTTATCTCTCTTACTCCACTTCTCTCTCTACTTCAGAGATCTCTCTCTTTCTCTCTCCCTATCTCTTTATACTTCTCTTCCTCCCTCCCTCTCTCTCTCCCTCTGTTTCTCTCTCTCTCTCTCTTTCTACTTCTCCCTCTCTTTCTCTCTCTCTCTCTCGCTCTCTCTCTCCATCCCCCTCTCTCCTCACTCTCTCTTCTCTCCCTCTCTTGTCTCTCTCTCTCTTTCTCTTCTTCTCTCTCACTCTTTTTCATTTCTCTCTCTATTACTCCCTCTCACTCTTCTCTCCCTCACTCTCTACTTTAGAGAGCTCACTTTTTCTCTCTCTTTGTACTTTAGTGTGCTCTCACTTTCTCTCTCTCACTTTTTCTACATCTTTCCCTCACCGCTCTCTTTTTAAACATCTCCCTCTGTCTCTCTCTCCCCCTCTCTTCTTTCTCTCTCCCTCTCTCTCTTTCTACTTGTCTCTCTCTACTTCTCTGTTTCTCTCTCTCTCTAACTCTCTCTCTCATACTCTTTCTCTTTCATTCTCTCTCTACCTCTCTCTCTCTTTCTTTCTCTCTTTCTCTTTGTCTCTCTCTTTATCGCTCTCTCTCTCTCTTTCAAATTCTCTCTCCCATTTTCTCTTTCCACTTTTTCTCTCGATCTCTCCCTTTCTCTCTCTCCCTTTCAGCTTCTCCCTCCCTTTCCCTCTCTCTCTCTCTCTCCATCCCCCTCTCTCGTCACTCTGTCTTCTCTCTCTATATTCTCTCTCTCTCGTCTCTCTCTCTCTCTCTTCTCTACTTCTCTCTCTTTTTTTTCATTTCTCTCTTTACAGCTCCGTCTCTCTCTCTCTCTCTTCCTACTTCTCTCTCTCTCTCTCTCTTTTATGTCTCTCTCACACATCTCCCTCTCTCCCTCTTTCTCTCACCTTCTACTTCTCCCTCCCTCTTTCTTTCTCTTTACTTCTCTCTCCCTTTTAACTTCTCTGTCTCTCTCTCTACTTCTCCCTCTCTCTCTTTCTACTTCTCTCTCTCTACTTCTCCCTATCACTCTCTCTTTTTAAATCTCCCTCTCTCTTCTTCTCCATGCCTCTCCTATCTCCCTTTATCTCTCTTACTCCACTTCTCTCTCTACATCTCTCTTTCTACTTCTCTCTCTCTTTCTACTTCTCTTTCCATGTTTTCTCTCTATCTCTCTCTTTCTCTCACTCCCTCTCATTTTACTGCTATCTCTCTTTCTCTCTCTCTCTCTTTCTACTTCTCTCTCTCTTTCGACTTTTCTCTCTCCCTCTCTCTCCTCCGATTCTCTTTATCACTCTCTCGCTCTCTATCTCTCTCTTTTCTTTTTTTCTCTCTCTCTTTCTCTTTCTACTTCTCTCTCCCTCCCTCTCTCTTTCTCTCTCTCTCTCGCTCTCTCTCTCTCTCTTTCTACTTCTCTCTTTCTCTCTTTTGACTTTTCTATCGCTTTCTCTCTCTCCCTACATAGTCTTTTCACTCTCACTCTCTTTCACTCTCTCTCTTTGTCTCTCCCTTTCTCTCTCTCTCTCTCTTCCAACATCTCTCTCTGTTTCTCTCTCCCTCTCTTTTTACTGCTCTCTCTCTCTCTTCTACTTATCTCTATCTCTTTCTACTTTTTTCTCTCCCTCTCTCTCCTCCCATTTTCTCTATCACTCTCTCGCTCTCTATCTCTCTCTTTTCTTTTTTTCTCTCTCTATTCTTTTTTTTCTCTCTCTCTTTCTCTTTCTACTTCTCTCTCCCTTTTTCGGCTTCCCTCTCTCATTCTCTCACTCCATCCCTCTCTCTCTCTCTCTCTCTCTCTCTCTCTCTCTCTCTCTCCCTCTCTCTCTCTCTTTCTCTCTTTCTACTTCTCTCTCTTTCTCTCTTTTGATTTTTCTATCGATTTCTCTCTCTTTCTTTCTCTTTCTACATGGTCTTTCCACTCTCACTCTCTTTCACTCTCTCTCTCTTTGTCTCTCTCTTTCTCTCTCTCTCTCTCTCCTATTCTCTCTCTCTCTCTCACTTTCTCTCACTCTCTTTCTTTCTCTTTCTCCCTCTCTCTCTCTTTCTACTCTCTGTCTCTCTCACTTTCTACTTCTCTCTCTCTTTCTACTCTCTCCCTCTCTTTTTCTACCTCTCTCTCTCTCTCTTTCTACTTCTCTCAATCACTTTCTCTTAATACTTCTCTCTACATCTCTCTTTCTACTTCTCTCTCCCCCTCTCTCTCTCTCTTTCTTTCAACTTCCCTTTCTCTCTCTCTCTCTCACTCTCCCTTTCCCAGTTCATTCTCTCCCATTCTACTTCTCTCTCCCTTTCAAATTCTCTCTCTCCCTTTCTACTCTCTCTCTCTCTTTTTCTATTTCTCTCTCTCTTTCTACTTCTATATCTATCTCTCTTTTTCTACTTCTCTATCTCTCTCTTCTTTCTCTCCCATTCTCTCTCTCTTCCTACTTCTCTCGCTCTCTTTCTTTCTACTCTCTCTCTCTCTTCTATGTGTCTCTCTCACTTCTCTCTCTCCCTCTTTCTCTCACCATCTACTTCTCTCTCTCTTTCTTTCTCTTTACTTCTCTCTCTCTTATAACTTCTCTATCTCTCTCTCTACTTCACCCTCTCTTTCTTTCTACTTCCCTCTCTCTCTCTCTCTACATCTCCCTATCACTCTCTTTTTACTTCCCTCTCTCTCTTCTTCTCCCTGCCTCTCCTATCTCTCTTTATCTCTCTTACTCCACTTCTCTCTCTACTTCACAGAGCTCTCTCTTTCTCTCTCTCTCCCCCTAACTCTTTCTACTTCTCTCCCTCTATAATTCTCCCCCCTTCCTCTCTCCCTCTTTCTACTTCTCCCTCTCTTTCTCTCTCTCTTGCTCTCTCTCTCCATCCCCCTCTCTCCTCACTCTCTCTTGTCTCTCTCTCTCTTTCTCTTCTTGTCTCTCTTTTTTTTTCATTTCTCTCTACTACTCCCTCTCTGCTTTAGAGAACTCTATTTTTCGCTCTCTTTGTACTTTAGTGAGCTCTCACTTTCTCTCTCTCACTTTTTCGACATCTCTCCCTCACTCTCTCTCTTTTTCAACTTCTCCCTCTCTTTTTCTCTCTTTCTCCCTCTGTCTCTCTATCCCCCTCTCTTCTTCCTCTCTCCCTCTCTCTCTCTTTCTACGTGTCTCTCTCTACTTCTCTGTTTCTTTCTCTCTATAACTCTCTCTCATACTCTTTCTCTTTTATCTCTCTCTACCTCTCTCCCTCTTTCTCTTTTTCTCTTTCTCTTTGTCTATCCCTTTATCGCTCTCTCTCTTTCTACTTCTCTCTCTCCCCTTTTTTCTTTCAACGTTTTCTCTCTATCTATCTCTTTCTCTCTCTTTTTCTACTTCTCCCTCTCTTTCTACTTCTCCCTTTCTTTCTCTCTCTCTCTCTCGCTCTCTCTCTCTCGCCATCCCCCTCTCTCCTCAGTCTCTATTCTCTCTCTCTCTTGTCTCTCTCTCTCTCTCTTTCGCTACTTCTCTCTCTCTCTTTTTTCATTTCTCTCTTTACTGTTCCGTCTCTCTCTTCTCTCTCTCTACTTTAGAGAACTCTCTTTTTCTCTCTCTTGCTACTTTATTGAGCTCTCACTTTTTCTCTCACTTTTTCTACATCTCCCTCTCACTCTCTTTCTTTTTCTACTTCTCTCCCTTTTTCTCTCTTTCTCCCTCTGTCTCTTTCTCCCACTCTCTTCTTTCTCTCACTCTCTTCCTTTCTACTTCTCTCTCTCTACTTTGTTGTTTCTCTCTCTCTAATTCTCTCTCTCGTACTCTTTCTCTTTCTCTCTCTGGATCTCTCTCTATCTCTCTTTCTCTCTCTACTTCTCTCTTTCTCTTTGTCTCTCTCTATCTCTCTCTCTTTTTTTACTTCTCTCTCTCTTTTCTCTTTTCACTTTTTCTTTCTATCGCTATGTTTCTCTCTCACCCTCTCTTTAACTGCTCTATCTCTCTCTCTTTCTACTTTTCTCTCCCCATCTCTCTCCTCCCATTCTCTTTATTACTCTCTCGCTCTCTATCTCTCCCTTTTCTTTTCCTTTCTCTCTCTCTCTTTCACTTTCTACTTCTCTCTCCATCCCTCTCTCTCTCTCTCTCTCTCTCTCTCTCTCTCTCTACTTCTCTCTTTCTCTCTTTTGACTTTTCTATCGCTTTCTCTCTCTCTTTCTCTCTCTACATGGTCTTTTTACTCTCACTCTCTTTCACTCTCTCTCTATGTCTCTCTCTTTCTCTCTCTCTCTCTCTCTCTCTCTCTCTCTCTTTCTCTCACTTCCTACTTCTCACTCTGTTTCTCTCTCTCACTCTCTTTTTACTGCTCTCTCTCTCTCTTCTACTTATCTCTCTCTCTTTCTACTTTTCTCTCTCCCACTCTCTCCTCCCATTCTCTCTATCAATCTCTCGCTCTCTATCTCTCTCTTTTCTTTTTTTTCTCTCTCTCTCTCTTTCTCTTTCTACTTCTCTCTCCCTTTTTCTACTTCCCTCTCTCATTCTTTCTCTCCCTCCCACTCTCTCGCCCACTCACTCTCTCTCTCTCTCTCTCTCTCTCTCTCATTCTACTTCTCTCTCTTTCTCTCTTTCGACTTTTCTATCGCTATCTCTCTCTCTCTCTCTCTCTCTCTCTCCTACTCTCTCTCTCCCACTCTCTTTTGACTTCGCAATCTCATTTGACTTCCTCTCTCTCTCTCTCTCTCTCTTTCTTCTCTCTTTCTATCTTCTACTTTTCTTTCTCTCTTTCTCCCTTTCTCTCCCCTACTTCTCTCTCTCTTTTTTGTACTTCCACCTCTCTCTGCTGCTCTCTCTCTCACACCTCTCTCTCCCACTTTTTATTCTCGCTTTATCTCTCTGTTTCTCTCTCTACTTCTCTCTCTCTTTTTTACTTCTTTTCGTCTTTCCATATCTCTTTGCTCTCTCTCTCTCCCACCCTCTCTCATTCTCTCTCTCTTTTCCCCCCTCTACTTCACTCTTTTCTCTCTCCCTCTCTTTTTACGACTCTATCTCGCTCTTTCTCTCTCTCTCTGTCTCTCTCTACTTCTCTCTCTCTACCTCTTTCCACTTTCCTCTCTCTCTCCCACTCATTCTTTCTACTTCCCTTTCTCTTTCTACTTCTCTCTCTCTCTCTCTTTCTTTCTCTCTCTCTTTCTCCCTCTCTCTCTTTCTTTCTCCCTCTCTTTCTCCCTCTCTCTTTCTAATTTTTACTCTCTCTCTCTACAACTTTCCAATAACTCTCTCTGTTTCTACTTCCCTCCCTCTCTCTCTTTTCTCTCTCAACTTCTTTCCCTCCCTCTCTTTCCACTTCTTTCTCTCTCCCAGCCTCTCTCTCTCTCTCTCTTTCTACTTTTCACCCTCTCTCCCACTCATTTCCTATTATTTTCCACTATCTCCCCTTTCTACTTTCTCTCCTACTCTCTTTCTCTCCATATCTCCTTCTCTCTCTTTCTTTTTATTTCACTCTCTCTCCATTTATCGCCCTTTCAACTTCTCTCTCTCCCTCTCTCATTCTCTCTCTCACTCTCTCTTTTAACTTATCTCTCTCTACTTCTCTCTCTCTCAAGTGCACTCTCTTTCTCTCTCTATTTTTTAATTTCTCTTTCTACTTCATTCTCTCACCCTTTGCTCTCTCTACCTTTTTCATCTTCCCTCTCTCTCTCTCTCTCTCTCTCTCTCACTTTCTACTTCTCTTTCTCTCTCTCTTTCTACTCCCTCTCTCTTTCTACTTCTTCGTTTCCTTCTACTTCACTCCCCCTATCTTTCTTTCACTCCCTTTCCCTTGTTTTCTCCCCTCGCAATCTCTCCCTATGACTCTCTCTCCACTTCACTCTCTCCTTCTACTTCGCCCTCTTGCTCACCTCTCTCTCTCCCTCTCTCTTCTCTCTTTTTCTCTATTTATCTCCCTCTCTCTCTCTCTGTCTACTACTCTTAGTCCTTCTTTCCACATCTATCTCACGCTCTCTCCCCCTCTCTCTCTCCATGCTCTCCTATTCTCCCTCTTTACTTTTCCCCCCTTTACTCTCTTTCTTTCTCGCTCATTCTCTCTCTCTCTCTCTCTCTCTCTCTCTCTCTCTCTACTCTACATTCCATCCCTTTCTCTCTCTTCTTTCCCAACTTTCCTCTCTCCCTCTTTCAACTTCCCTCTCTCTTTCCCTCCCTTTCTTTCTACTCTCCTCTCCCTTTTTACTTCTCTCTCTCTCTTGAGTCTCTCTCTCTATCTTTCTCCCTCTCTCTCTCTCTCTCTTTCTTTCTCTCACTCTCTTTTTCTCTCTTTCTCCCTCTCTCTCTCTCTCTTTCTACTCTCTGTCTCTCTCACTTTCAACTTCTCTTACTCTTTCTACTCTCTCCCACCCTTTTTCTACCCCACTCTCTCTCTCTTTCAACTTCTCTCTCTCACTTTCTCTTTCTACTTCTCTCTACATCTCTTTTTCTACTTCTCCCTTTCCCTCTCTCTCTCTCTCTCTTTTAACTTCCCTTTCTCTCTCTCTCACTCTTAGTCTCCCTTTCCTAGTTCGTTCTCTCCCTTTCTACATCTCTCTCCCATTCAAATTCTCTCTCTCCCTTTTCTACTGTCCCTCTCTCTCTCTTTTTCTATTTCTTTCTCTCTTTCTACTTTTATATCTATCTCTCTTTTTCTACTCCTCTATCTCTCTCTTCTTTCTCTCCCATTCTCTCTCTCTTCCTACTCTCTCTCTCTCTCTCTCTCTCTCTCCTACTTCTCTCTCTCTCTCTTCGACATCTCTCTCTTCAGTCTCCCTCTCTCCCTCTTTCTCTCCCCTTCTACTCCTCTCTCCCACTTTCTTTCTCTTTACTTCTCTCTCTCTTTTAACTTCACTATCTCTCTCTCTACTTCTCCCTCTCTCTTTCTACTTCTCTCTCTCTAAGCTCTCCCTATCACTCTCTCTCTTTGCTTCCCTCTCTCTCTTCTTCTCCCTGCCTCTCCTATCTCCCTTTATCTCTCTTACTCCACTCTTCTCTCTATTTCAGAGAGCTCTCTCTTTCTCTCTCCCTCCCAATCACTTTCTACTTCTCTCCCTCTATAATTCTCCCTCCCTCCCTTCCTCTCTCACTCTATTTCTCTCTTTCTCTTTTTACTTCTCCCTCTCTTTCTCTCTCTCTTTCTCTCTCTCTTTCTCTCTCCATCCCCCTCTCTCCTCTCTCTCTCTTCTCTCTCTCTCTCTCTCTCTCTCTCTCTCTCTCTCTCTCTCTCTCTCTTTCTCTCCTTCTGGGCTCTTTTTTTTCATTTCTCTCTACTACTCCCTCTCTCTCTTCTCGCTCTCACTCCCTATTTTAGAGAGCTCTCTTTTTCTCTCTCTTTGTACTTTAGTGAGCTCTCACTTTCTCTCTCTCACTTTTCTACATCTCTTTCTCACTCTCTGTCTTTTTCAACTTATCCCTCTCTTTTTCTCTCTTTCTCCCTCTGTCTCTCTCTCCCCCTCTCTTCTTTCTCTCTCCCTCTCTCTCTTTCTACATGTCTCTCTCTACTTCTTTGTTTCTCTATTTCTCTAACTCTCTCTCTCATACTCTTTCTCTTTCTATCTCTCTCTACCTCTCTCTCCCTTTTTCTCTTTCTCTGTCTCTCTTTTTATCGCTCTCTCTCTTTCTACTTATCTCTCTCCCTTTTTCTCTTTCCACATTTTCTCTATATCTCTCTCTTTCTCTATATATCACTCTC
>CM053269.1:101616123-101637538 GCA_028583415.1 Protea cynaroides | reverse complement strand
CTTTTTCAACTTCTCCCTCTCTTTTTCTCTATTTCTCTCCCTCTGGTCTCCTCTCCCCCCTCTCTTCTTTCTCTCTCCCTCTCTCTCTCTTTTTCTACTTCTCTCTCTCTACTTCTCTATTTCTCTCTCTCTAACTCTCTCTCTCATACTCTTTCTCTTTCTAACTCTCTCTACCTCTCTCTCTCTCTCTCCCTCTTTCTCTCTTTCTCTTTGTCTCACTCTTTATCGCTCTCTCTCTTTCTACCTCTCTCTCTCCCTTTTGCTCTCTCCACTTTTTCTCTCTATCTCTCTCTTTCTCTCTCTTTCTCTCTCTCTCTCCATCCCCCTCTCTCCTCGCTCTCTCTTCTCACTCTCTCTTGTCTCTCTCTCTCACTTTCTCTACCTCTCTCTCTCTCACGTGCACTCTCTTTCTCTTTCTATTTTTTTAATTTCTCTTTCTACTTCGCTCTCTCACTCTTCGCTCTCTCTACCTTTTTCATCATCTCTCTCTCTTTCTCTCTCTCTTTATCTCTCTCTTTCTCTCCACTTTATACTTTTCTCTCTCTCTCTCTTTCTACTCCCTCTCTATTTCTACTTCTTCGTTTCCTTCTACATCCTCCCCCCCTCTCTTTCTTTCTCTCCCTTTCCCTTGTTCTCTCCCCGGCTATCTCTCTCTACTACTCTCTCTCCTTCAACTTCTCCCTCTTGCTCACCTCTCTCTCTCTCTCCCTTTCTCTATTTAACTCCCTATCTCTCTCTCTCTGTCTACTACTATTAGTCTCTCTCTCACGCTCTCTCTCCCTCTCTCTCTCCACGCTCTCCCATTCTCTCTCTTTACTTCTCCCCCTTTACTCTCCTTCTTTCTTGCTCATTCTCTCTCTTTCCCTCACTCTCTCTTTCTACTACACCATCCCGTGCTTTCTCTCTCTGTCTTTCTCAACTTCTCTCTCTCTCTCTCACTCTTTCTTTCAAGTTCCCTCTCTCTCCCTCTCTTTCTTTCTACTTCCCTCTCCCTTTTTACTTCTCTCTCTCTCTCTCACTCTCTCTCTCTCTCTTTCTCCCTCCCTCTCTCTCTTTCTTTCTCTCACTCTCTTTTTCTCTCTTTCTCCCTTTCTCTCTCTCTTTCTACTCTCTGTCTCTCACACTTTCTACTTATCTCTCTCTTTCTACTCTCTCCCTCTCTTTTTCTACCTCTCTCTCTCTCTCCCGTTCTACTTCTCTCACTAACTTTCTCTTTCTACTTCTCTCTACATCTCTCTTAAACTTCTCTCTCTCCCTCTGTCTCTCTCTATCAACTTCCCTTTCTCTCCCTCTGACTCTCACTCTCCCTTTTCCAGTTCATTCTCTCCCTTTCTACTTCTCTCTCCCTTTCAAATTCTCTCTCTCCATTTCTACTCTCTCTCTCTCTCCCTTTTCAATTTCTCTCTCTTTCTACTTCTATATATTTCTCTTTTTCTACTTCTCTATCTCTCTCTTCAGTCTCTCCCATTCTCTCTGTCTTCCTACTTCTCTCTCTCTCTCTCTCTCTCTCTCTTTCTACTTCTCTCTTTCTGTCTCTCTTCTATGTCTCTCTCTCACTTCTCTCTCTCACTTCTCTCTCTCTCCCTCTATCTCTCACCGTCTACATCTCTTTCTCTCTCTTTCTTTCTCTTTACTTCTCTCTCTTTTAACTTCTCTATCTCTCTCTCTACTTCTCCCTCTCTCTCTCTCCTTCTCTCTCTCTCTCGCTACTTCTCCCTATCACTCTCTCTTTTTACTTCCCTCTCTCTCTTCTTCTCCCTGCCTCTCCTTCCTCTCTTTATCTCTCTTACTCCACTTCTCTCTCTACTTCAGAGAGCTCTCTCTTTCTCTCTCTCCCTATCTCTTTATACTTCTCTTCCTCCGTCCTCTCTCTCTCCCTCTATTTCTCTCTCTCTCTCTCTTTTCTCGTCTCCCTCTCTTTCTTTCTCTCTCTCTCTCTCTCTCCATCCCCTCTCTCTCCCCTCTCTCTTCTCTCCCTCTCTTGGCTCTCCCTCTCTCTTCTCTCTCTTTTTTTCATTTCTCTCTCTACTACTCCCTCTCACTCTTCTCTCTCTCACTCTCTACTTTAGAGAGCTCACTTTTTCTCTCTCTTTGTACTTTAGTGTGCTCTCACTTTCTCTCTCTCACTTTTTCTACATCTCTCCCTCACTCTCTCTCTTTTTCAACTTCTCCCTCTCTTTTTCTCTCTTTCTCCCTCTATCTCTCTCTCCCCCTCTCTTCTTTCTCTCTCCCTCTCTCTCATTCTACTTGTCTCTCTCTACTTCTCTGTTTCTCTCTCTCTAACTCTCTCTCTCATACTCTTTCTCTTTCATTCTCTCTCTACCTCTCTCTCTCTCTCTTTCTCTCTTTCTCTTTGTCTCTCTCTTTATCGCTCTCTCTCTCTCTTTCTACTTCTCTCTCCCTTTTTCTCTTTCCACTTTTTCTCTCGATCTCTCTCTTTCTCTCTCTCTTTCAACTTCTCCCTCCCTTTCCCTCTCTCTTTCTTGCTCTCTCTCTCTCTTCATCCCCCTCTCCCGTCACTCTATCTTCTCTCTCTATATTGTCTCTCTCTCGTCTCTCTCTCACTCTCGTTCTCTCTTTCTCTATATCTTTTTTTTTTTCATTTCTCTCTTTACAGCTCCGTCTCTCTCTCTCTCTCTTCCTACTTCTCTCTCTCCCCCTCTTTATCTCACCTTCTACTTCTCCCTCCCTCTTTCTTTCTCTTTACTTCTCTCTCCCTTTTAACTTCTCTGTCTCTCTCTCTACTTCTCCCTCTCTCTCTTTCTACTTCTCTCTCTCTACTTCTCCCTATCACTCTCTCTTTTTACTTCTCTCTCTCTCTTCTTCTCCATGCCTCTCCTATCTCCCTTTATCTCTCTTACTCCACTTCTCTCTCTACATCTCTCTTTCTACTTCTCTCTCTCTTTCTACTTCTCTTTCCATGTTTTGTCTCTATCTCTCTCTTTCTCTCACTCCCTCTGATTTTACTGCTATCTCTCTTTCTCTCTCTCTCTCCCTTTCTACTTCTCTCTCTCTTTTGACTTTTCTCTCTCCCTCTCTCTCCTCCGATTCACTTTATCACTCTCTCACTCTATATCTCTCTCTTTTCTTTTTTCCTCTCTCTCTTTCTCTTTCTACTTCTCTCTCCCTCCCTCTCTCTTTCTCTCTCTCTCTCTCTCTCTCTCTCTCTCTCTCTCTCTTTCTACTTCTCTCTTTCTCTCTTTTGACTTTTCTATCGCTTTCTCTCTCTCCCTACATAGTCTTTTCACTCTCACTCTCTTTCACTCTCTCTCTTTGTCTCTCCCTTTCTCTCTCTCTCTTCCAACATCTCTCTCTGTTTCTCTCTCTCCCTCTCTTTTTACTGCTCTCTCTCTCTCTCTTCTACTTATCTCTATCTCTTTCTACTTTTTTCTCTCCCTCTCTCTCCTCCCATTTTCTCTATCACTCTCTCGCTCTCTATCTCTCTCTTTTCTTTTTTCTCTCTCTATTCTTTTTTTTCTCTCTCTCTTTCTCTTTCTACTTCTCTCTCCCTTTTTCGGCTTCCCTCTCTCATTCTTTCACTCCCTCCCTCTCTCTCTCTCTCTCTCTCTCTCTCCCTCTCTCTCTCTCTCTCTCTCTCTTTCTACTTCTCTCTCTTTCTCTCTTTTGACTTTTCTATCGCTTTCTCTCTCTTTCTTTCTCTTTCTACATGGTCTTTCCACTCTCACTCTCTTTCACTCTCTCTCTCTTTGTCTCTCTCTTTCTCTCTCTCTCTCTCTTCCTACTTCTCTCTCTCTCTCTCTCATTCTTTCTCTCACTCTCTTTCTTTCTCTTTCTCCCTCTCTCTCTCTCTTTCTACTCTCTGTCTCTCTCACTTTCTACTTATCTCTCTCTTTCTACTCTCTCCCTCTCTTTTTCTACCTCTCTCTCTCTCTCTTTCTACTTCTCTCAATCACTTTCTCTTAATACTTCTCTCTACATCTCTCTTTCTACTTCTCTCTCCCCCCTCTCTCTCTCTTTCTTTCAACTTCCCTTTCTCTCTCTCTCTCTCTCTCTCTCCCTTTCCCAGTTCATTCTCTCCCATTCTACTTCTCTCTCCCTTTCAAATTCTCTCTCTCCCTTTCTACTCTCTCTCTCTCTCTTTTTCTATTTCTCTCTCTCTTTCTACTTCTATATCTATCTCTCTTTTTCTACTTCTCTATCTCTCTCTTCTTTCTCTCCCATTCTCTCTCTCTTCCTACTTCTCTCTCTCTCTTTCTTTCTACTTCTCTCTCTCTCTTCTATGTGTCTCTCTCACTTCTCTCTCTCCCTCTTTCTCTCACCATCTACTTCTCTCTCTCTTTCTTTCTCTTTACTTCTCTCTCTCTTATAACTTCTCTATCTCTCTCTCTACTTCACCCTCTCTTTCTTTCTACTTCCCTCTCTCTCTCTCTCTCTACATCTCCCTATCACTCTCTTTTTACTTCCCTCTCTCTCTTCTTCTCCCTGCCTCTCCTATCTCTCTTTATCTCTCTTACTCCACTTCTCTCTCTACTTCACAGAGCTCTCTCTTTCTCTCTCTCTCCCTAACTCTTTCTACTTCTCTCCCTCTATAATTCTCCCCCCTTCCTCTCTCCCTCTTTCTACTTCTCCCTCTCTTTCTCTCTCTCTTGCTCTCTCTCTCCATCCCCCTATCTGCTCACTCTCTCTTGTCTCTCTATCTCTTTCTCTTCTTGTCTCTCTTTTTTTTTTTCATTTCTCTCAACTACTCCCTCTCTACTTTAGAGAACTCTATTTTTCACTCTCTTTGTACTTTAGTGAGCTCTCACTTTCTCTCTCTCACTTTTTCTACATCTCTCCCTCACTCTCTCTCTTTTTCAACTTCTCCCTCTCTTTTTCTCTCTTTCTCCCTCTGTCTCTCTCTCCCCCTCTCTTCTTTCTCTCTCCCTCTCTCTCTCTTTCTACGTGTCTCTCTCTACTTCTCTGTTTCTTTCTCTCTCTAACTCTCTCTCATACTCTTTCTCTTTCTATCTCTCTCTACCTCTCTCCCTCTTTCTCTTTCTCTCTTTCTCTTTGTCTATCCCTTTATCGCTCTCTCTCTTTCTACTTCTCTCTCTCCCCTTTTTTCTTTCTATGTTTTCTCTCTATCTCTCTCTTTCTCTCTCTTTTTCTACTTCTCCCTCTCTTTCTACTTCTCCCTTTCTTTCTCTCTCTCTCTCTCTCTCTCTCTCTCTCTCTCTCTCTCGCCATCCCCCTCTCTCCTCAGTCTCTCTTCTCTCTCTCTCTCTCTCTCTCTCTCTCTCTCTCTCTCTTTCGCTACTTCTCTCTCTCTCTTTTTTCATTTCTCTCTTTACTGTTCCGTCTCTCTCTTCTCTCTCTCTACTTTAGAGAACTCTCTTTTTCTCTCTCTTGCTACTTTATTGAGCTCTCACTTTTTCTCTCACTTTTTCTACATCTCCCTCTCACTCTCTTTCTTTTTCTACTTCTCTCTCTTTTTCTCTCTTTCTCCCTCTGTCTCTCTCTCCCACTCTCTTCTTTCTCTCACTCTCTTTCTTTCTACTTCTCTCTCTACTTTGTTGTTTCTCTCTCTCTAATTCTCTCTCTCGTACCCTTCCTCTTCTATCTCTCTCGACCTCTCTCTATCTCTCTTTCTCTCTCTACTTCTCTCTTTCTCTTTGTCTCTCTCTATCTCTCTCTCTTTTTTTTACTTCTCTCTCTCTTTTCTCTTTTCACTTTTTCTCTCTATCTCTATGTTTCTCTCTCTCCCTCTCTTTTACTGCTCTATCTCTCTCTCTTTCTCTCTTTTCTACTTATCTCTCTCTCTTTCTACTTTTCTCTCTCCCTCTCTCTCCTCCCATTCTCTCTATTACTCTCTCGCTCTCTATCTCTCTCTTTTCTTTTCCTTTCTCTCTCTCTTTCTCTTTCTACTTCTCTCTCCCTCCCTCTCTCTCTCTCTCTCTCTCTCTCTCTCTCTCTTTCTACTTCTCTCTTTCTCTCTTTTGACTTTTCTATCGCTTTCTCTCTCTCTTTCTCTCTCTACATGGTCTTTTTACTCTCACTCTCTTTCACTCTCTCTATGTCTCTCTCTCTCTCTCTCTCTCTCTCTCTCTCTCTCTTTCTCTCACTTCCTACTTCTCACTCTGTTTCTCTCTCTCACTCTCTTTTTACTGCTCTCTCTCTCTCTCTCTTCTACTTATCTCTCTCTCTTTCTACTTTTCTCTCTCCCACTCTCTCCTCCCATTCTCTCTATCAATCTCTCGCTCTCTATCTCTCTCTTTTCTTTTTTCTCTCTCTCTCTCTCTCTTTCTCTTTCTACTTCTCTCTCCCTTTTTCTACTTCCCTCTCTCATTCTTTCTCTCCCTCCCACTCTCTCGCCCACTCACTCTCTCTCTCTCTCTCTCTCTCTCGCTCTCTCTCTCATTCTACTTCTCTCTCTTTCTCTCTTTCGACTTTTCTATCGCTATCTCTCTCTCTCTCTCTCTTCCTACTCTCTCTCTCCCACTCTCTTTTGACTTCGCTATCTCATTTTACTTCACTCTCTCTCTCTCTCTCTCTTTCTTTCTCTCTCTTTCTCTCTTCTACTTCAAATTCTCTCTTTCTCCCTTTCTCTCCCTACTTCTCTCTCTCTTTTTGTGCTTCACACTCTCTCTGCTGCTCTCTCTCTCTGACCTCTCTCTTCCACTTTTTATTCTTGCTCTATCTCTCTCTTTTTAATTCTTTCTGTCCTTCCATATCTCTCTCGCTCTCTCTCTCTCCACCCTCTCTCATTCTCTCTCTACTTTTCCCCCCCTCTACTTCAATCTTTTCTCTCTCCATCTCTTTTTACGACTCTATCTCGCTCTTTCTCTCTCTCTGTCTCTCTCTACTTCTCTCTCTCTCTACCTCTTTCCACTTTCCTCTCTCTCTCCCATTCATTCTTTCTACTTCCCTTTCCCTTTCTACTTCACTCTCTCTATATTTCTTTCTCTCTCTCTCTTTCTCCCTCTCTCTCTTTCTTTCTCCCTCTCTTTCTCCCTCTCTCTTTCTAATTTTCACTCTCTCTCTCTACAACTTTCCACTAACTCTCTCTCTTTCTACTTCCCTCTCTCTCTCTCTTTTCTCTCTCAACTTCTTTCTCTCCCTCTCTATCCACTTCTTTCTCACTCCCAGCCTCTCTCTCTCTCTCTTTTAACTTTTCGCCCTCTCTCCCACTTATTTCCTTTTATTTTCCACTCTCTCCCCTTTCTACTTTCTCTCCTACTCTCTTTCTCTCTCTATCTCCTTCTCTCTCTTTCTTTTTATATCACTCTCTCTCCATTTATCGCCCTTTTAACTTCTCTCTGTCCCTCTCTCATTCTCTGTCTCTCTCTCTCTTTTAACTTATCTCTCTCTACTTCTCTCTCTCTCACGTGCACTCTCTTTCTCTTTCTATTTTTTAATTTCTTTTTCTATTCGTTCTCTCATGTCACACCCCAATTCCACACTGTTCAGAATGGTGTGATGAACCGCTAAATAAACAACGGCTCAACCAGGATCTCAAATAGCCTATCCCCGCGTTATCCAAACTTAACACGCATCCACAATCATAATCAAAGTAATACACAATAGCGGAAAATTTATAAATAATATGAACTGAGAACTAAAATGATATCCATAAATAATAGCAAATTATTCTGTTTTTAACTGAGACATAAATATTTAAATACCAAATACATGTCTTATAAATCCAATAAAGAAACCTACGAAAAATATCTAATCAAATACACACGAGTTGCACTCGCAAGAAAGATCGTGTGTATCATCTTCAGCTCCAACGTCCATAGCTGCAACGTTTCCGTACGTCGACGCATTCATATAATCTTCAACTGTATAACCTGCATCATCAACTAAAATATTCGACGTCGAGGGGTGAGCACACAACACGGCTCAGTGAGTAGCCAAAACAATGCAACATTACATATGCATGCAAAAAAAATCAATTTATATCTTTGTTCTTGGTTTATATTTGCAATATGCAATAGAAAGGTTGGGTGGTCAAAGGTTAACGTTTATTGACACCGCCTCTATACACAGGGTGTGGAAGCCCGCCCGAAGGTTAACGTTTATCGTCGTCCCCATCCACCCTACCATAACATTATACAACAAAGGTTAACGTTTATTGCTATATAATGCTATACCAACACGTAAGCCCCTGCTAGCGAGGGCTTGCAAACTGGGCTCACTGCTAACCAATCCGAATGCCAAACAGTGTATCCAAGGCCTCACCCCAGCATCCCTCAGAACATCCATAGAGATAGAGCTAAGGCCCCCCGGTAGAGTCAGAGACTACAAGGACCGAGACCACCTCCCTTGATACTCTACGACATAATAGTTCTGCTAAGGTAATGGCGATACGACGATGCACAAGACTTGAGTTAGAGATAGAGCTAAAGTGCTGAGTCCCGCCAAAGGTTAACGTTTATTGACGTTCTCATCACACCTCCCCTGATACTCGCTCGCATCAAGCACACCAACCACACACATACAATCACATGCCTATTCCTATCGTCATCATCATCATCATGTTATAAACAATAAAATAAATATGCATGAACAAGTAATAGAAATATTGGATGGCATGCTATATGCACATTACAAACATATTCGCATAGAATCAAACATGGCATAGGACTCAAGAAAAGAAAACAGTTTATTATTAACCAATTTAGTTTGGGGTTAAGGTTCCTCACCTTAGCATGCTAATAAATATTTTTCCAAGCTTTAGAATCACCTTTATAATGTTATTACACTGCTAGCAAACCTAACAAAGTCGATAGAATTTAATTAAAATGAATTCAGAATTTAAAAACCATTCTGTCAACTGAGGGTCGATGCTAGGGTCGATGCTAGGGTCGATGGGTCTATCGACCCTCCCTCCATTCTCAACTTCCCGAATGCTGAGGGTCGATGGTCAGAAACACCTAGGGTCAGATGGTCTATCGACCCTCGTTGTGACCCTCGGTGCACTCTGGTCCAATTTCCACTTTTAAATCCACTCTTCGTGTTTGGGGTCCTATGGCTTGCTTCCTACATTCATTCAACATTCATTCCATGGTCTGAATCCATGATTCATCCTCCTAAATGGCTTTCATGCATTATCCTCGAGTTTCCATGAAAACCTCACCATGAATGGATGGTTTGGGTTTCTCCGAAATCCTACACTCAACCATATCTAACCTAAGGTCTGTAGAAACTCATGGAATTAGTATCCATACCTGGGAAGATTACTTTTCTCTGCAATTTCTTCTCCTTTTTGCTAAGCCTTCTTCCTAGCCTCCTTTCTTCCTCTTTTCCTTCTTCTCTCTTTCTCTCAATTCAATTAGGGTTGTGAAAGGAGTGAATGTGGCTTAGGAACGTCCTTTAAATAGACTAGGAATGTCCTATAATAGTCCCATTGAGATTTGGAAAGAATCCAAACCGAAAATTAGGAAATTTCCTAATTTTAGTTTCGTCAGAAACCGAGGGTCGATGGGAGGGTCGATGATCCCATCGACCCTAGGGTCTTAAGCAGTCCGACCCTCCCTCAAAAACAGAGGGTCTGACTTTCTGTTTTGGGAGGTCCGACACTACTTGGCTGGGTATGCGACCCTCCCCTAAAATTAAGTGTTTTTGGGTCGATTTCATACCTGGGATCTCGATCTCCATCACGCCCTTGGTCCACTTGACTCGACCATGATGGGTAAACCTGGTTCAAAGTGGTAAGACCGGGTTAGTTTGACACGGGTCTTACAACTCCCCCCAACTTATAAAATTTCGTCCTCGAAATTATACGTACCTTCTAAATCAAACAAGTCAGGGTATTGCTTTCTCATAGAATTGTCTTCTTCCCATGTAATCTCTTCCATGTCTCTACTTTTCCATGTGACCTTAACATAGTAGATATCTCTGTTGCGTAGACGTTGAACCTTTCGACTAGTTATTTCCGTTGTTATTACTTCAAATGTCAAATCATCAGTCAGTTTCGGCAATTCTACTGTCAACACATGTGTTGGGTCTTTGACATACTTCTTCAATAAGGAAATGTGAAATACGTCATGCACACTTGACATAGATGGTGGTAATGCGAACTGATAAGCAACTTTTCCACGCTTAGCTAGAATTTCGTATGGCCCGACATATCTTGGACTTAATTTTCCTTTCTGTCCGAATCTCTTCAATCCTCTCATAGGCGATACTTTCAAAAATACTTTATCACCTACTGCGAACTCTAGATCTCTTCGTCGAGTATCTGCGTATTGCTTCTGACGGTTCTGAGCTACTCTTACTCTTTCCTTGATTATGTCGACCACTCGACAAGTCTCTTCAAAAAATTCCGGTCCAACAATACTACGTACTCCAACTTCATTCCAAAACAAGGGAGTTCGACACTTCCTACCATACAGTGCTTCATAAGGTGACATCTGTATAGTAGCCTGATAGCTGTTATTGTAAGCGAACTCGATCAGTGGTAACTTTTCATCCCATGATCCCTTGAAATCAATCACACATGCTCGTAGCATATCTTCTAAAATCTGGATTGTACGCTCCGACTGTCCGTCAGTCTGTGGGTGGAATGCAGTACTGAACTTCAATGTTGTACCCATAGCCTTTTGCAGTCCTTCCCAAAATTTAGAAGTAAATCGTGGATCTCTATCGGACACAATGCTTTCTGGAACACCATGTAACCGAACAATGTTATCCACATACAGCTTTGCTAACCTTTCGAGTGTATATTGGGGTCGTATCGGTATGAAGCGAGCTGTCTTAGTCAGACGGTCTACAATCACCCAAACTGCGTCAACTACTCGAGGAGTCAATGGTAGTCCTGTGACGAAGTCCATAGTGATGCAGTCCCATTTCCATGCTTGTTCCGGTAATGGTTGTAACAGTCCTGCGGGTCTTTGTCGTTCCGCCTTTACCTTATGACAATTTAGGCATTGAGTCACGAACTTGGCTACATCTGCCTTCATTCCCTTCCACCAATACAGTTTCTTTAGATCATGATACATTTTTGTACTTCCAGGATGTACCGAGTAGATCGTGGTATGGGCTTCTTTCATGAGTCGGTGTCTAATGTCTACACTTTCTGTTTCGGGTACACATATTCTTCCTTTGTATTTCAGTACATTCTCGTCATCCAAGGTGAACTCAGGGTTAGTCCTACCTTTTTCAATATCTTCTTGTACTGCTCTCAGATAAGGATCTGCTTTGATAGCTGCCTTCACTTCGTCCACTATATCCGGTATAATCTTTAATGCCGTGAACATATTTGAAAACCGATGAATGAACCCTAGGTTGGTTGATCCATCCGGTGTATCTATCACATACTGCTCGTTGCCGTGATTAAACACCATTCCATTGGTATACATTGCTGCAGCCGTGCTAGTTTCTCCTTGAGATTTTATCATTGCTTTCCTGCTCAATGCATCCGCTACCACATTCGCTTTTCTCGGATGATACTGGATATCACAATCATAGTCTTTCAATAGTTCCAGCCATCTTCTCTGTCTCATATTTAACTCCTTCTGATTAAATAGATAAGTAAGAATTTTATGGTCCGACTTAATCTGAAATTTCTCTCTGTATAGGTAGTGTCTCCATATCTTGACAGCATGTACTACTGCCGCTAATTCCAAATCATGGGTTGGGTAATTTTTCTCATGTACCTTCAATTGTCTCGATGCATACGCAACTACTTGTTCTCCTTGCATAAGCACACATCCTAGTCCCAATCCCGATGCATCAGTGTATAAAGTAAATGTCTATCCCGGAACGGGAATGGTTAAAATTGGAGCGGATATCAATCTGGTCTTCAGTGTTTGAAAGCTCTTTTCACACTTATCCGTCCATACAAACTTTTCTCCTTTCTTGGTCAAACTGGTGAGAGGTACGGCAATCCGAAAATAGTCTTCTACGAATCTCCGATAATATCCAGCTAGACCCGAGAAAACTTCTAATTTCTGAGACGCTCTTTGGTGCTTCCCACTTCACAATAGCTTCGATCTTACAGGGGTCCACTTTGATTCCTTCCGGGGATACTACATGGCCTAAAAATGCGACTTCGCTTAGCCAAAACTCACACTTAGAAAATTTGGCGTGTAACTTCTCTTTCCTTAAACGCTGTAGTGCTGCGTTTAGGTTCTTAACATGGGTTTCCTTGTCCTTGGAGTATACCAATATCTCATCAATAAATACTATCACCGACGTGTCCAACATATCGTGGAAAACTCGGTTCATAAGTTCCATGAACGTTGCCGGTGCATTAGTTAGTCCAAAGGACATCACTAAGAATTCATAATGTCCATATCTTGTCCGGAAAGCTGTCTTCGGAATGTCACCTTCTTTAATCTTCAATTGATGATAGCCTGATCGAAGATCGATCTTTGAGAATACCTTCGCTCCTTTTAACTGATCGAACAAGTCATCGATCCTGGGTAGTGGATATCGATTCTTGATTGTCAGCTTATTCAACTCTCTATAGTCGATACATAACCGAACACTACCATCCTTCTTCTTTACGAACAACACCGGTGCTCCCCCATGGAGATATCTTTGGGTCTAATATAACCCTTATCCAGCAGTTCTTGTAGTTACACTTTTAATTCCTTGATTCAGTAGGAGCCATTCTATAAGGTGCTTTTGATACCGGTGCGGCTCCAGGTATCAGGTCTATTACAAACTCCGTGGCTCGGTCGGGTGGTAATCCGGGTAGTTCCTCCGGAAATACATCAGGAAAATCTTGCACTACATCAATATCTTCCATTTGTGGCACGTCCTTGGTTAGGTCGACCACTGATACTAGATATCCGACCGCTCCTTTCTCAAGGCACTTCTTAGCCTTTAATGCTGAGAGTATGAGCTTACGTTTCCTGGGAAGTTTGGTTCCCGAGAAACTGAATTCTGCTCCTTCTTTGTCTTTAAACGTTAGCTTCTTCTCGGCGCATAACAAATTTGCAGAGTGCCGAGCTAACCAGTCCATTCCCAAGATGACGTCAAAGTCTACCATCTCAAGTTGTATTAAGGTTGCATCCAAGGTCTGCTCTCCAATGAGAACTGGACATGGTCCATAACCTTTCTCTAATTCCACTTCTAATCCCATCGGTGACCGTACAAGTAATTTGTAGTCTAATGTTTTGATGGGCAGATTGGTCTTCTTTCCAAACGACACAGATATAAATGAATGGGTAGCTCCTGAATCAATGAGTACTCTGGCAGGTATGCCATTGATAGGTACGATACCTGAGATTCATTTTTACTTAGTCTACATGCTCAATCAATTCTAATTATAGTCTTACAAGTTCGGTCATACCTGTGACCACATCGGGCGACGCGGCAGCATCCTCTGATGTAACAGCATATACCTGTCCTTGATGTAGTTGCTTCTTGGGTTTTGGCCATTCTCTTGCCATATGCCCTGGTTGGTTGCAGTTATAGCACCGGGGCTTCAGAATTTGGCTTTGGCTGTGGTTGAGCTGCTGCAGTAGACTTTGGTGCAGTTACAAAATTTTGAGGACAGAAAGGTTTATACGTCCTATTGTTGCCTCCGTTATACGAATTCCCAGCTGGCCTTTTTATGCCTTTGTTTTGAGTGAAATAACTCTCTTTTTCGGCTCGATTCAATCACTCGAGCGATTTGAACAACTTCATTATATATGGTCTTTTCTAATCCCGAACATGTTCCCTGATACTTCCTCTCAGTCCCGCGACAAACCTACGGGTTTTGGTATATTCTTCCTGGATGCTAGCTGGTGCGAAGAAAAACAGCTCTTCGTAGCGCTGTTGATACGAGTCTACGGACATCTGCCCTTGGTACAGACTCAGAAATTCCTTTTCCATTGAATCTCTGAAGCTTCTTGGGAAATACTTCTCGAAGAATGCCTCTTTATATGTAGCCCATGTCAGTAGGGCGTGCTTGGTCAATAAGTACGTCTTTGTAGATTTCCACCAATGGTGTGCGTCGTCTAAGAGCATGAAGGTGGCGCATAGTACTTTCTCTTCCTCAGTAATAGTCATCATAAGGAAGTTCCTTTCCATCTCGTCTATCCAGTGTGCTGGCCACGGTGGATCGAGCGGCTTTCCGTTAATTCTCTTGGTTTCATTTTCAAAAATCTCTCCACTAGCCGGAAGTGACCCAGTTGATTTTGATATGCCCCAAACATAGGGGTGGATACCGATAGTTCCCTTGGGCTGCTTCCGGGGCTTGCACAGGAACTGGTGCAGCCGGTTGTTGAGGTGTCTGAGGGGCTGGGTGGTTACCCACTGGTGCTGCACTAGCTTGCCCAGTGTGCATGGCTGCAGCCTGAGTGGCTTGAAACATAACTCCCATCGCAACCTGCATTTGAGCTTGTGCCTGTTGCATCTGCTGTAGCTGCTGAGCTAGGTTCATCACCACAGTTGCTAGCTCTGGTGGTGGTGGTGGTAAATTTGTAGGGTTCACCGGTTCTGGATTTTCCGATACCTGGTTATTCTCTTGACTAGTCTCCTCCACGGGTGGTGGTGGTAGGACTGTGTTTCGGTCTGTCGGGTCACTCTACGTCCGGACATATTTCCTTTCCCGAGATGGGTGGTGCCTGAAAGTCATCAAAATCAGTGAGAAATCATTTATACTTCATGTAGGCACGCTAACCGATATAAAATTCAAAATCTTCAATTTATTCTGAAATAAATACTGTCTTTTCTATGTAGGGTCGATAGTGAGGGTCGCTGGTGTGTCCGACCCTTGGTATCCGACCCTGGGAATGACATGTTCTTCCCGAGAGCTGAGGGTCGATGCGAGGGTCGATGGGTGTCTGACCCTCAGTCCGACCCTCAGTCCGACCCTTGAATTTCTATCAGATTCCCGAGAGTCGGGGGTCGATTGGAGGGTCGATCCGAGGGTCGATGGTGTCAGTCGAATTGTCCGACCCTCGGACTAAAAATCAGATTTTTAAGATCTGATTCTGGGTCATTTCTCACTATTCCCCCTCCGTTTCGACTCGTCTCTACTCTCCGAGTTACTACAGTGCTACTTCACTATTGTGGATCGTTCTTAGTCCGAGTTTCGACATCCACATCACCTCTACAGGTAAAATTTCCCAACTTTCCCTGTTTTTTGGTTTTTATTTCGAGGTTTTTGCACATTTAACTCGTATTTTCTGAATTAAACTTTGTCCAACTGTAAAAATTCTATTTTTATTGGGGGCTTTTGTTATTGGGGTCTTGAGGAATGAAAGCCCTCAAAAATTTTTGAGTTTCATCGGTTGGTCATCGAGAAACTTAAATTTTTCTCTTTTTGCCCTAAGTTGTCGACATTTTTGGTTTTTCTTGCATTTCTCCAAATTGGACCTTATCCGTTAAAATTTTCTACTGCATGTAGATTGTAGGATATGTTTTAACCTACGTAAGTCCTTACGTCCACTTGGATGGTGAGAAATGGGACTTTATTGTTAACTTACGTCGTTATTAAACCCAATTTTGGATTTTATCCTACTAACTCCTGGTTTATTTCCTCTTTCTTATTTCTGCAGGTACTATGGCCCGTACCAAAGTGCCAAGATTACGTGATCCTCTCTGTTTCCGTTCAAATGAAGCCGAGGCACAGTATGCCTACTATACAGGCAAGAAAGTAGAAGGGGGTCGTATGGTGAACCTGGCTGATCTAGCCTTGTTCAACGTAGAGAGAGCATTTGGCGACATGGGGTGGCTCCCTGTCATCACATACGACGCGTGCACATGTCCAGACTTGGTGCGCTAGTTCTATTGCAATCTCCAGGTGGTGGGGGATTACAATGATGTCGAGCGTGGTCAGGAGTTGCGGATCATTAGCTACGTCAAGGGGGTGCACATTTCTTTTGACTATCGGCAGCTGGCCGATCTGTTGGGCATTCCCTTCGATTGTCCTATGGTGTACTGTGCGCCGGGAGAGCCACAGTTTGTTGAGATGGAGATGAGAGCAGAGATCGACAATCAGTTGCTCCGTCCCGATAGATGGCAGATGAGAGCTTGCTACTTGCGTCCATCTCCACGAGTCTTCTGCAAGATTATCCAGCATAATCTGATTCCGCAGAGTGGGCACTATGAGAGGGTGTCTCAGCTGACCCAGTTCTTGATCTACAACATATGCACTCGACAGCCGGTCTGCCTTCCTTACATCATCATGCGGACGATGATCAGTGCCACATTGTCCGGTCACAGGGATAATCTACCCTATGGACGCATGATTACAGTGCTACTGACCCGTTTGGGGGTGGATCTGGTTGATGAGAAGATCCAGGAGAAGACCTTCTCGTCGCCTCTAGATTGGGTGGCTATCTACAAAACGGGGCTGCGAGATGCGGAGGTTAGCGATGAGGAGAGGAATGCGATGGTGCGCCCTCACACTCGGGTCGAGGTGACTGATGTTGCGGCTGCTGCAAGGGCTCGGGGAGATCCGGTGGACGATGATGATCGTATGTATATGGATGTCGACGCGATACCCCCGCCATCACCCATACAGGCGGATGGAGATGGTACTTCTGCTGCGGCGGCTTCTGCACCTGAGGCTAGTCCTTCTCACTCGGCTGATCCTTCACTTCCACCTTCAGCCATGATGGAGATGCTGCAGGAGATCAGGGATGCTCAGCGCAGATCTGATCTGAGGATGGATGAGTTGTTGGCTGCTCAGCCGCGCGCGACGGCGCCGATGGGAGAGCTCCTAGAGGTGCGGCGTGCGACTGATCAGAGGATAGCCGGTCTCACAGCTAGTCTCCAGACGACCCAGACCCAGGTGGCCTGGTTGACTAGGGTCTATGCTGAGGACTATGACAGTGATCGTTAGGCACCGCCTCCTCCTTCGCCTCCAGTTTCCTGATTGTACTTTACCTTTCTTGTACTACAGAGTAACTGTCCGAGTTGTGGACTGTACTCTGCTTTAGCGATGTATATACGTTGTAGTTCTCTTACTCCTAGTATGTAACTGGTTTTCCCTTTAATAGATGCATTATTCTCTTTTTAATTCGGTTTCAATCATCACTTGTGCTTATAGTGTGTTTGTATTAAAGCTTTTAATTTATCCTATCTCAGTTCACAATTGTATTGAATGTATGCTAGTTCGGCGGGCAAGGCCTGAGAAGCTCTGATACCAAGTTGTCACACCCCAATTCCACACTGTTCAGAATGGTGTGATGAACCGCTAAATAAACAACGGCTCAACCAGGATCTCAAATAGCCTATCCCCACGTTATCCAAACTTAACACGCATCCACAATCATAATCAGAGTAATACACAATAGCGGAAAATTTATAAATAATATGAACTGAGAACTAAAATGATATCCATAAATAATAGCAAATTATTCTGGGTTTAACTGAGACATAAATATTTAAATACCAAATACATGTCTTATAAATCCAATAAAGAAACCTACGAAAAATATCTAATCAAATACACACGAGTTGCACTCGCAAGAAAGATCGTGTGTATCATCTTCAGCTCCAACGTCCATAGCTGCAACGTTTCCGTACGCCGACGCATTCATATAATCTTCAACTGTATAACCTGCATCATCAACTAAAATATTCGACGTCGAGGAGTGAGCACACAACACGGCTCAGTGAGTAGCCAAAACAATGCAACATTACATATGCATGCAAAAAAAATCAATTTATATCTTTGGTCTTGGTTTATAGTTTGCAATGTGCAATAGAAAGGTTGGGTGGTCAAAGGTTAACGTTTATTGACACCGCCTCTATACAAAGGGTGTGGAAGCCCGCCCGAAGGTTAAGTTTATCGTCGTCCCCATCCACCCTACCATAACATTATACAACAAAGGTTAACGTTTATTGCTATATAATGCTATACCAACACGTAAGCCCCTGTTAGCGAGGGCTTGCAAACTGGGCTCGCTGCTAACAAATCCTAATGCCAAACAGTGTATCCAAGGCCTCACCCCAGCATCCCTCAGAACATCCATAGAGATAGAGCTAAGGCCCCCGATAGAATCGAGACTACAAGGACCGAGACCACCTCCCCGATACTCTACGACATAATAGTTCCCGCTAAGGTAATGGCGTCTGACGATGTCAATGCACAAGACTTGAGTTAAAGATAGAGCTAAAGTGCTGAGACCCGCCGAAGGTTAACGTTTATTGACGTTCTCATCACACCTCCCCTGATACTCGCTCGCATCAAGCACACCAACCACACACATACAATCACATGCCTATTCCTATCATCATCATCATCATCATGTTATAAACAATAAAATAAATATGCATGAACAAGTAATAGAAATATTGGATGGCATGCTGTATGCACATTACAAACATATTCGCATAGAATCAAACATGGCATAGGACTCAAGAAAAGAAAACAGTTTATTATTAACCAATTTAGTTTTGGGTTAAGGTTCCTCACCTTAGCTTGCTAATAGATACTTTTCCAAGCTTTAGAATCACCTTTATAATGTTATTATACTGCTAGCAAACCTAACAAAGTCGATAGAATTTAATTAGAATTAATTCAGAATTTAAAAACCATTCTGTCAACTGAGGGTCGATGCTAGGGTCGATGCTAGGGTCGATGGGTCTATCGACCCTCCCTCCATTCCCGGACTTCCCGAATGCTCGAGGGTCGATGGTCAGAAACACCTTGGGTCGGATGGTCTATCGACCCTCGGTGCGACCCTCGGTGCACTCTGGTCCAATTTCCACTTTTAAATCCACTCTTCGTGTTTGGGGACCTATGGCTTGCTTCCTACATTCATTCAACATTCATTCCATGGTCTGAATCCATGATTCATCCTCCTTAATGGCTTTCATGCATTATCCTCGAGTTTCCATGAAAACCTCACCATGAATGGATGGTTTGAGTTTCTCCAAAATCCTACACTCAACCATATCTAACCTAAGGTCTGTAGAAACTCATGGAATTAGTATCCATACCTGAGAAGATTACTTTTTTCTGCAATTTCTTCTCTTTTTTGCTAAGTCTTCTTCCTAGCCTCCTTTCTTCCACTTTTCCTTCTTCTCTCTTTCTCTCAATTCAATTAGGGTTGTGAAAGGAGTGAATGTGGCTTAGGAACGTCCTTTAAATAGACTAGGAATGTCCTATAATAGTCCCATTGACATTTGGAAAGAATCCCAACCGAAAATTAGGAAATTTCCTAATTTCAGTTTCGTCAGAAACCGAGGCTCGATGGGAGGGTCGATGATCCCGTCGACCCTAGGGTCTTAAGCTGTCCCACCCTCCCTCAAAAACTGAGGGTCTGACTTTCTGTTTTGGGAGGTCCGACCCTACTTGGCTGGGTATGCGGCCCTCCCATAAAATTAAGTGTTTTTGGGTCGATTTCATACCTGGGATCTCGATCTCCATCACGCCCTTGGTCCACTTGACTCGACCATGATGGGTAAACCTGGTTCAAAGTGGTAAGACCGGATTAGTTTGACACGGGTCTTACATCTCACCCTTTGCTCTCTCTACCTTTTTCATCTTCCCTCTCTCTCTCTCTTTCTCTCTCTCTTTCTACTCCCTCTCTCTTTCTACTTCTTCGTTTCCTTCTACTTCACTCCCCCTCTCTTTCTTTCACTCCCTTTCCCTTGTTCTCTCTCCTCGCAATCTCCCCCTATGACTCTCTCTCTACTTCACTCTCTCCTTCTACTTCTCCCTCTTGCTCACCTCTCTCTCTCTCTCTCTCTCTCTCATCTCTCTTTTTCTCTATTTATCGCCCTCTCTCTCTCTGTCTACTGCCCTTAGTCCTTCTTTCCACATCTCTATCATGCTATCTCTCCCTCTCTCTCTCCACGCTCTCCCATTCTCCCCCTTTACTTCTCCCCCCTTTACTCTCTTTCTTTCTCGCTCATTCTCTCTCTCTCTCTCTCTTTCTACTATTCCATCCCACACTTTCTCTCTCTGTCTTTCCCAACTTTCCTCTCTCTCTCTTTCAACTTCCCTCTCTCTTTCCCTCCCTTTCTTTCTACTCTCCTCTCCCTTTTTACTTCTCTCTCTCTCCATTTCTCTCTCTCTCTATCTTTCTCCCTCTCTCTCTCTCTCTTTCTTTCTCTCACTCTCTTTTTCTCTCTTTCTCCCTCTCTCTCTTTCTACTCTCTGTCTCTCTCACTTTCTACTTCTCTCACTCTTTCTACTCTCTCCCACCCTTTTTCTACCCCTCTCTCTCTCTTTCTCTTCTCTCTCTCACTTTCTCTTTCTACTTCTCTCTACATCTCTTTGTCTACTTCTCTCTTTCCCTCTCTCTCTCTCTCTTTTAACTTCCTTTTCTCTCTCTCTCACTCTCAGTCTCCCTTTCCTAGTTTGTTCTCTCCCTTTCTACATCTCTCTCCCTTTCAAATTCTCTCTCTCCCTTTTCTACTATCCCTCTCTCTCTCTCTTTTTCTATTTTTCTCTCTCTTTCTACTTTTATATCTATCTCTCTTTTTTTACTCCTCTATCTCTCTCTTCTTTCTCTCCCATTCTCTCTCTCTTCCTACTCTCTCTCTCTTTCTCTCTCTCTCTCTCTCTTCCTACTTCTCTCTCTCTCTCTTCGACGTCTCTCTCTCACATCTCCCTCTCTCCCTCTTTCTCTCCCCTTCTACTTCTCTCTCCCTCTTTCTTTCTCTTTACTTCTCTCTCTCTTTTAACTTCTCTATCTCTCTCTCTACTTCTCCCTCCCTCTCTTTCTACTTCTCTCTCTCTCTCTACTTCTCCCTATCACTCTCTCTCTTCTTCTCCCTGCCTCTCCTATCTCTTTATCTCTCTTACTCCACTCCTCTCTCTATTTCAGAGAGCTCTCTCTTTCTCTCTCTCTCCCAATCTCTTTCTACTTCTCTCCCTCTATAATTCTCCCTCCCTCCCTCCCTCTCTCACGCTGTTTCTCTCTCTCTCTCTTTTTACTTCTCCCTCTCTTTCTCTCTCTCTCTCTCTCTCTCTCTCTTTCACTCTCTCTCTCCATCCCCCTCTCTCCTCACTCTCTCTTCTCTCTCTCTCTCTCTTGTCTCTCTCTCTCTCTCTCTTTTCTCTCCTTCTGGGCTCTTTTTTTCATTTCTCTCTACTACTCCCTCTCTCTCTTCTCTCTCTCACTCCCTATTTTAGGGAGCTCTCTTTTTCTCTCTCTTTGTACTTTAGTGAGCTCTCACTTTCTCTCTCTCACTTTTCTACATCTCTTTCTCACTCTCTCTCTCTTTTTCAACTTCTCCCTCTCTTTTTCTCTCTTTCTCCCTCTGTCTCTCTCTCCCCCTCTCTTCTTTCTCTCTCCCTCTCTTTCTTTCTACATGTCTCTCTCTACTTATCTGTTTCTCTATTTCTCTAACTCTCTCTCTCATACTCGTTCTCTTTCTATCTCTCTCTACGTCTCTCTCTCTTTTTCTCTTTCTCTGTCTCTCTCTTTTGTCGCTCTCTCTCTTTCTACTTCTCTCTCTCCCTTTTTCTCTTTCCACATTTTCTCTATGTCTCTCTCTTTCTCTCTATATCTCTCTTTCTACTTCTCCCTCTCTTTCTCTCTCTCTCTCCCGCTCCCTCTCTCTCCATCCC
>CM053269.1:101606324-101615623 GCA_028583415.1 Protea cynaroides | reverse complement strand
AAGAGAGAGAGAAAAGAGCTCTCTAAAGTAGAGAGGAGATGAGAAGGAGGAGATGGAGGAGTAAAGAGAAATAAAAAGAGAGAGAGAGAGAGAAAAGTAAAGAAAGAGAGGGAGAGAGAGACAAGAGAGAGAGAGAAGAGAGAGTGAGGAGAGAGGGGGATGGAGAGAGAGGGAGAGAGAGGGAGCGAGAGAGAGAGAGAGAGAGTGAAAGAGAGGGAGAAGTAGAAAGAGAGATATAGAGAGAAAGAGAGAGATAGAGAAAATGTGGAAAGAGAAAAAGGGAGAGAGAGAAGTAGAAAGAGAGAGACAGAGAAAGAGAAAAAGAGAGAGAGAGGTAGAGAGAGAAAGAAAGAGAAAGAGTATGAGAGAGAGAGTGTTAGAGAAATAGAGAAACAGAGAAGTAGAGAGAGACATGTAGAAAGAGAGAGGGAGAGAGAAAGAAGAGAGGGGGGAGAGAGACAGAGGGGAGAAAGAGAGAAAAAGAGAAGGAGAAGTTGAAAAAGAGAGAGAGGAGAAGAGGATGTAGAAATGTGAGAGAGAGAAAGTGAGAGCTCACTAAAGTACAATGAGAGAGAAAAAAAGAGCTCTCTAAAATAGGGAGTGAGAGCGAGAAGAGAGAGAGGGAGTAGTAGAGAGAAAGAAAAAAAAGAGCCCAGAAGGAGAGAAAGAGAGAGAGAGAGAGAGAGAGAAAAGAGAGAGAGAGAGAAGAAGAGAGAGTGAGGAGAGAGGGGGGATGGAGAGAGAGTTTGAAAGAGAGAGAGAGAGAGAGAGAGAGAGAGATGAAAGAGAGAGAGAGAGAGAAAGAGAGAGAGAGAGAGAGAGGGGGAGGGAGGGAGAATTATAGAGGGAGAGAAGTAGAAAGAGATTGGGAGAGAGAGAGAAAGAGAGAGCTCTCTTTAATAGAGAGAGGAGTAGAGTAAGAGAGATAAAGAGAGATAGGAGGGGCAGGGAGAAGAAGAGAGAGAGGGAAGTAAAGAGAGAGAGTGATAGGGAGAAGTAGAGAGAGAGAGAGGAGAAAGAGAGAGAGGGAGAAATAGAGAGAGAGATAGAGAAGTTAAAAGAGAGAGAGAAGTAAAGAGAAAGAAAGAGGGAGAGAGAAGTAGAAGGGGAGAGAAAGAGGGAGAGGGGGAGATGTGAGAAAGAGACGTCGAATAGGGAGAGAGAGAAGTAGGAAGAGAGAGAGAGGGAGAGAGAGAGTAGGAAGAGAGAGAGAATGGGAGAGAAAGAAGAGAGAGATAGAGGAGTAGAAAAAGAGAGATAGATATAAAAGTAGAAAGAGAGAGAGAAATAGAAAAAGAGAGAGAGAGAGAGAGAGAGAGAGGGAGAGAGAGAGGAGAGAGGGAAAGAGAGAAGTAGAAAAAGAGATGTAGAGAGAAGTAGAAAGAGAAAGTGAGAGAGAGAAGTAGAAAGAGAGAGAGAGTGGGGTAGAAAAAGGGTGGGAGAGAGTAGAAAGAGTGAGAGAAGTAGAAAGTGAGAGAGACAGAGAGTAGAAAGAGAGAGAGAGGGAGAAAGAGAGAAAAAGAGAGTGAGAGAAAGAAAGAGAGAGAGAGAGAGAGGGAGAAAGATAGAGAGAGAGAGAAATGGAGAGAGAGAAGAAGTAAAAAGGGAGAGGAGAGTAGAAAGAAAGGGAGGGAAAGAGAGAGGGAAGTTGAAAGAGAGAGAGAGAGGAAAGTTGGGAAAGACAGAGAGAGAAAGTGCGGGATGGAATAGTAGAAAGAGAGAGAGGGAGAGAGAGAGAGAGAGAGAGAATGAGCGAGAAAGGAGTAAAGGGGGGAGAAGTAAAGAGGGAGAATGGGAGAGCGTGGAGAGAGAGAGGGAGAGAGAGCGTGAGAGAGATGTGGAAAGAAGGACTAAGAGTAGTAGACAGAGAGAGATAGAGAGAGGGAGATAAATAGAGAAAAAGAGAGAAGAGAGAGAGAGAGAGAGGTGAGCAAGAGGGAGAAGTAGAAGGAGAGAGTGAAGTAGAGAGAGAGTCGTAGGGAGAGATTGCGAGGAGAGAGAACAAGGGAAAGGGAGTGAAAGAAAGAGAGGGGGAGGGAAGTAGAAGGAAACAAAGAAGTAGAAAGAGAGAGGGAGAAGAAAGAGAGAGAGAAAGAGAAGTAGAAAGTGAGAGAGAGAGAAAGAGAGAGAGAGAGGGAAGATGAAAAAGGTAGAGAGAGCAAAGGGTGAGAGAACGAAGTAGAAAGAGAAATTAAAAAATAGAAAGAGAAAGAGAGTGCACATGAGAGAGAGAGAAGTAGAGAGAGATAAGTTAAAAGAGAGAGAGAGAGAGAGTGAGAGAGGGAGAGAGAGAAGTTGAAAGGGCGATAAATGGAGAGAGAGTGAAATAAAAAGAAAGAGAGAGAAGGAGATAGAGAGAGAAAGAGAGTAGGAGAGAAAGTAGAAAGGGAGAAAGAGTGGAAAATAAAAGGAAATGAGTGGGAGAGAGGGTGAAAAGTAGAAAGAGAGAGAGAGAGAGGCTGGGAGAGAGAAAGAAGTGGATAGAGAGGGAGAGAAAGAAGTTAGGAGAGAAAAGAGAGAGAGAGGGAAGTAGAAAGAGAGAGATTAGTGGAATGTTGTAGAGAGAGAGTGAAAATTAGAAAGAGAGAGGGAGAAAGAGAGGGAGAAAGAAAGAGAGAGAGGGAGAAAGAGAGAGAGAGAAAGAAAGAGAGAGAGTGAGAAGTAGAAAGAGAAAGGGAAATAAAAAGAATGAGTGGGAGAGAGAGAGGAAAGTGGAAAGAGGTAGAGAGAGAGAGAAGTAGAGAGTGACAGAGAGAGTGAAAAAGAGCGAGATAGAGTCGTAAAAAGAGAGGGAGAGAGAAAAGAGTGAAGTAGAGGGGGGGAAAGTAGAGAGAGAATGAGAGAGGGTGGAGAGAGAGAGAGAGCGAGAGAGATATGGAAAGACAGAAAGAAGTAAAAAGAGAGAGAGAGAAGTAGAGGGAGAAAGAGAGAGATAGAGCGAGAATAAAAAGTGGGAGAGAGAGGTGAGAGAGAGAGACCAGCAGAGAGAGTGTGAAGTACAAAAAGAGAGAGAAGTAGGGAGAGAAAGGGAGAAAGAGAGAAAGAGAAGTAGAAGAGAGAAAGAGAGAGAAAGAAAGAGAGAGAGAGAAAGAGTGAAGTAAAATGAGATAGCGATAGAAAAGTCGAAAGGGAGAAAGAGAGAGAAGTAGAATGAGAGAGAGAGCGAGAGAGAGAGAGAGAGAGAGAGAGTGGGGGAGAGAGTAGGAGGGAGAGAAAGAATGAAAGACAGAATTAGAAAAAGGGAGAGAGAACTAGAAAGAGAAAGAGAGAGAGAGAAAAAAGAAAAGAGAGAGATAGAGAGTGAGAGATTGATAGAGAGAATGGGAGGAGAGAGTGGGAGAGAGAAAAGTAGAAAGAGAGAGAGATAAGTAGTAGAGAGAGAGAGAGCAGTAAAAAGAGAGTGAGAGAGAGAAACAAAGAGAGAAGTAGGAAGTGAGAGAAAGAGAGAGAGAGAGAGAGAGAGAGAGAGAGAGAAAGACATAGAGAGAGAGTGAAAGAGAGTGAGAGTAAAAAGACCATGTAGAGAGAGAAAGAGAGAGAAAAAGCGATAGAAAAGTCAAAAGAGAGAAAGAGAGAAGTAGAAAGAGAGAGAGTGAGAGAGAGAGAGAGGGAGGGAGAGAGAAGTAGAAAGAGAAAGAGAGAGAGATAGAGAGCGAGAGAGTAATAGAGAGAATGGGAGCAGAGAGAGGGAGAGAGAAAAGTTGAAAGAGAGAGAGATAAGTAAAAAAGAGAGAAAGGGAGAGAGATAGAGCAGTAAAAGAGAGGGGGAGAGAGAAACATAGAGATAGAGAGAAAAAGTGAAAAGAGAAAAGAGAGTGAGAAGTAAAAAAAGGGAGAGAGAGATAGAGAGAGACAAAGAGAAAGAGAGAAGTAGAGAGAGAAAGAGAGATAGAAAGAGGTCGAGAGAGATAGAAAGAGAAAAAGTATGAGGGAGAGTTAGAGAGAGAAAGAAATAGAGAAGTAGAGAGACACACGTAGAAAGAGAGAGAGAGGGAGAGAGAAAAGAGAGGGGGGGGAGAGAGACGAGGGAGAAAGAGAGAAAAAGAGAGGGAGAAGTTGAAAAAGAGAGAGAGTGAGGGAGAGATGTAGAAAAAGTGAGAGAGAGAAAGTGAGAGCTCACTAAAGTACAAAGAGAGTGAAAAATAGAGTTCTCTAAAGTAGAGAGGGAGTAGTAGAGAGAAATGAAAAAAAAAAGAGAGAGACAAGAAGAGAAAGAGAGAGAGAGACAAGAGAGAGTGAGGAGAGAGGGGGATGGAGAGAGAGAGCAAGAGAGAGTGAAAGAGTGGGAGAACTAGAAAGAGGGAGAGAGAAAGGGGGGAGAATTATAGAGGGAGAGAAGTAGAAAGAGTTAGGGAGAGAGAGAGAAAGAGAGAGCTCTGTGAAGTAGAGAGACAAGTGGAGTAAGAGGGATAAAGAGAGATAGGAGAGGCAGGGAGAAGAAGAGAGAGAGGGAAGTAAAAAGAGTGACAGGGAGATGTAGAGAGAGAGAGGGAAGTAGAAAGAAAGAGAGGGTGAAGTAGAGAGAGAGATAGAGAAGTTATAAGAGAGAAAGAAGAAAAGAGAAAGAAAGAGAGAGAGAAGTAGATGGTGAGAGAAAGAGAGAGAGAGAGAGAAGTGAGAGAGACACATAGAAGAGAGAGAGAGAAGTAGAAAGAAAGAGAGAGAGAGAAGTAGGAAGAGAGACAGAATGGGAGAGAAAGAAGAGTGAGATAGAGAAGTAGAATAAGAGAGATAGATATAGAAGTAGAAAGAGAGAGAGATATAGAAAAAGAGAGAGAGAGAGTAGAAAGGGAGAGAGAGAATTTGAAAGGGAGAGAAGTAGAATGGGAGAGAATGAACTGGGAAAGGGAGAGAGAGAGAGAGAGAGAAAGGGAAGTTGAAAGAAAGAGAGAGAGAGGGGGAGAGAGAAGTAGAAAGAGAGATGTAGAGAGAAGTATTAAGAGAAAGTGATTGAGAGAAGTAGAAAGAGAGAGAGAGAGGTAGAAAAAGAGAGGGATAGAGTAGAAAGAGAGAGAGAAGTTGAAAGTGAGAGAGACAGAGAGTAGAAAGTGAGAGAGGGAGAAAGAGAAAGAAAGAGAGTGAGAGAAAGAAAGAGAGAGAGAGAGAGAAGTAGAAAGAGAGAGAGAGAGAGAGAAAGAGAGAGAGAAGAGAGAGAGAAAGAGAGAGAGAAAGAGAGAGAGAGAGAGAGAGAGTGAAAGAGAGTGAGAGTGGAAAGGCCATGTAGAAAGAGAAAGAAAGAGAGAGAAAGCGATAGAAAAGTCAAAAGAGAGAAAGAGAGAAAAGTAGAAAGAGAGAGAGAGAGAGAGAGAGAGAGGGAGAGAGAGAGAGAGAGAGAGAGAGCGAGGGAGGGAGTGAAAGAATGAGAGAGGGAAGCAGAAAAAGGGAGAGAGAAGTAGAAAGAGAAAGAGAGAGAGAAAAAAAAGAATAGAGAGAGAAAAAAAGAAAAGAGAGAGATAGAGAGCGAGAGAGTGATAGAGAAAATGGGAGGAGAGAGAGGGAGAGAAAAAAGTAGAAGGAGATAGAGATAAGTAAAAGAGAGAGAGAGAGCAGTAAAAAAAGTGGAAGAGAGAGAAATGGAGAGAGATGTTGGAAGAGAGAGAGAGAAAGAGAGAGACAAAGAGAGAGTGAAAGAGAGTGAGAGTGAAAAGACTATGTAGGGAGAGAGAGAAAGCGATAGAAAAGTCAAAAGAGAGAAAGAGAGAAGTAGAAAGAGAGAGAGAGAGAGAGCGAGAGAGAGAGAGAGAAAGGGAGAGTGAGGGAGAGAGAATTTGAAAGAGAAAGAGAGAGAGAGAAAATGAAAAGAGAGAGATAGAGAGAGAGCGAGAGAGTGATAAAGAGAATCGGAGGAGAGAGAGGGAGAGAGAAAAGTTGAAAGAGAGAGCGAAGTAGAAAGAGAGAGAGAGAGAGAGAAAGAGAGATAGCAGTAAAATGAGAGGGAGTGAGAGAAAGAGAGAGATAGAGAGAAAACATGGAAAGAGAAGTAGAAAGAGAGAGAGAAGTAGAAAGAGAGATGTAGAGAGGGAAGTGGAGTAAGAGAGATAAAGGGAGATAGGAGAGGCATGGAGAAGAAGAGAGAGAGAGAAGTAAAAAGAGAGAGTGATAGGGAGAAGTAGAGAGAGAGAAGACAGAGTAACGAGAGAGGGGGATGGAGAAAGAGAGAGAGAGCGAGAGAGAGAGAGGGAAAGGGAGGGAGAAGTTGAAAGAGAGAGAGAGAAAGAGAGAGATCGAGAGAAAAAGTGGAAAGAGAAAAAGGGAGAGAGAAGTAGAAAGAGAGAGAGAGAGAGCGATAAAGAGAGAGACAAAGAGAAAAAGAAAAAGAGGTAGAGAGAGAGAATGAAAGAGAAAGAGTATGAGAGAGAGAGTTAGAGAGAGAGAGAAATAGAGAAGTAGAGAGAGACAAGTAGAAAGAGAGAGAGGGAGAGAGTAAGAAGAGTGGGGGAGAAAGAGACAGAGGGAGAAAGAGAGAAAAAGAGAGGGAGAAGTTGAAAAAGAGAGAGAGTGAGGGAGAGATGTAGAAAAAGTGAGAGAGAGAAAGTGAGAGCACACTAAAGTACAAAGAGAGAGAAAAAGTGAGCTCTCTAAAGTAGAGAGTAAGAGAGAGAAGAGTGAGAGGGAGTAGTAGAGAGTGAAATGAAAAAAAGAGAGAGAGAAGAAGAGAAAGAGAGAGAGACAAGAGAGGGAGAGAAGAGAGAGTGAGGAGAGAGGGGATGGAGAGAGAGAGCGAGAGAGTGAGAGAGAGAAAGAGAGGGAGAAGTAGAAAGAGAGAGAGAGAGAGAAACAGAGGGAGAGAGAGGGAGGGAGGAAGAGAAGTATAAAGAGATAGGGAGAGAGAGAAAGAGAGAGCTCTCTAAAGTAGAGAGAGAAGTGGAGTAAGAGAGATAAAGAGAGGTAGGAGAGGCAGGGAGAACAAGAGAGAGAGGGAAGTAAAAAGAGAGAGTAATAGGGAGAAGTAGCGAGAGAGAGAGAAGGAGAGAGAGAGATGGAGAAGTAGTGAGAGAGATGGAGAAGTTAAAAGAGAGAGAAGTAAAGAGAAAGAAAGAGAGAGAAAGAGATGTAGACGGTGAGAGATAGAGGGAGAGAGAGAGAAGTGAGAGAGAGACATAGAAGAGAGACAGAAAGAGAGAAGTAGAAAGAGAGAGAGAGAGAGAGAGAGTAGGAAGAGAGAGAGAATGGGGGAGAAGAAAGAAAGAGATAGAGAAGTAGAAAAAGAGAAAGATATAGAAGTAGAAAGAGAGAGAAATAGAAAAGGGAGAGAGAGAGAGTAGAAATGGAGAGAGAGAATTTAAAAGGGAGAGAGAAGTAGAAAGGGAGAGAATGAACTGGGAAAGGGAGAGTAAGAGTGAGAGAGAGAGAAAGGGAAGTTGATAGAGAGAGAGACAGAGGGAGAGAGAGAAGTTAAAGAGAGATGTCGAGGGAAGTAGAAAGAGAAAGTTAGTGAGAGAAGTAGAAAGGGAGAGAGAGAGAGGTAGAAAAAGAGAGAGTAGAAAGAGAGAGAGAAGTAGAAAGTGAGAGAGACAGAGAGTAGAAAGAGAGAGAGAAAGGGAGAAAGAGAGAAAAAGAGAGTTAGAGAAAGAAAGAGAGAGAGGGAGGGAGAAAGAAAGAGAGAGAGTGAGAGAGAGAGAAGTAAAAAGTGAGGGGGAAGTAGAAAGAAAGAGAGGGAGAGAGAGAGGGAACTTGAAAGAAAGAGTGAGAGAGAGAGAGAAGTTGAGAAAGACAGAGAGAGAAAGCACGGGATGGTGTAGTAGAAAGAGAGAGTGAGGGAAAGAGAGAGAATGAGCAAGAAAGAAAGAGAGTAAAGGGGGAGAAGTAAAGAGAGAGAATGGGAGAGCGTGGAGAGAGAGAGGGAGAGAGAGCATGAGAGAGATGTGGAAAGAGAGACTAATAGTAGTAGACAGAGAGAGAGAGGGAGATAAATAGAGAAAGGGAGAGAGAGAGAGAGGTGAGCAAGAGGGAGAAGTTGAAGGAGAGAGAGTAGTAGAGAGAGATAGCGAGGAGAGAGAACAAGGGAAAGGGAGAGAAAGAAAGAGAGGGGGAGTGAAGTAGAAGGAAACGAAGAAGTAGAAATAGAGAGGGAGTAGAAAGAGAGAGAGAGAGAAGTAGAAAGTGAGAGAAAGAGAGAGATAAAGAGAGAGAGAAAGAGAGAGAGATGATGAAAAAGGTAGAGAAAGCGAAGAGTGAGAGAGCGAAGTAGAAAGAGAAATTAAAAAAATAGAAAGAGAAAGAGAGTGCACGTGAGAGAGAGAGAGGTAGAGAAAGTGAGAGAGAGAGACAAGAGAGAGTGAGAAGAGAGAGCGAGGAGAGAGGGGGATGGAGAGAGAGAGAGAGAGAAAGAGAGAGAAAGAGAGAGATAGAGAGAAAAAGTGGAGAGAGCAAAAGGGAGAGAGAGAGGTAGAAAGAGATAGAGAGTTAGAGAGAGAGAAATAGAGAAGTAGAGAGAGAGAAGTAGAAAGAGAGAGAAAGCGGGAGAGAGAAAGAAGAGAGGGGGAGAGTGAGACAGAGGGAGAGAAATAGAGAAAAAGAGAGGGAGAAGTTGAAAAAGAGAGAGAGTGAGAGAGAGATGTTGAAAAAGTGAGAGAGAGAAAGAAAAAGTGAGAGAGAGAAAGTGAGAGCTCACTAAAGTACAAAGAGAGAGAAAAATAGATATCTCTAAAGTAGTAAGTTAGAGAGAGAAGAGAGAGAGGGAGTAGTAAAGAGATAAAAGAAAAAAGAGAGAGAAAAGAAGAGAAAGAGAGAGAGAGAGAGAGACAAGAGAGAGAGAGAGAGAGTGAGGAGAGAGGGGGATGGAGAGAGAGAGCGAGAGAGAGAGAGAAAGAGAGGGAGAAGTAGAAAGAGAGAGAGAGAGAAAGAAGGGAGGGAGGGAGAATTAATGAGGGAGAGAATTAATAAGAGATACGAAGAGAGAGATAGAGAGAGCTCTCTGAAGTAAAGAGAGAAGTGGTGTCAGAGAGACAGGAGAGGTAGGGAGAAGAAGAGAGAATTGAAAGTAAAAAGAGAAAGTGTTTGGGAGAGGTAGAGAGAGAGAGAGAAGTAGAAAGAGAGAGGGAGAAGTAGAAAGAGAGAGAGGGAGAAGTTGAAAGAGAGAGAGAAGTAAAGAGAAAGAAAGAGAGAGAGAGAGAGAGAGAGAAGTAGAAGGTGAGAGAAAGAGGGAGAGAGAGAGAAGTGAAAGAGAGACATAGAAGAGAGAGAGAGAGAGAAGTAGAAAGAGAGAGAGAGAGTAGGAAGAGAGAGAGAATGGGAGAGAAAGAAGAGAGAGATAGAGAAGTAGAAAAAGAGAGATAGATATAGAAGTAGAAAGAGAG